>JAQMYK010000039.1:9617283-9639807 GCA_030014345.1 Clarias buthupogon | reverse complement strand
GATACAATCTGGGTTAGCACCTGGACATCCCTTTCAGACAGCTTCCTCTTGCGTCCACAGTTACTCCTGTTGGATGTTGTTCGTCTTTCTTGGTGGTACAGTATGCTGACATTACCCTGGATACCGTGGCTCTTGATACATCACAATAACTTGCTGTCTTGGTCACAGATGTGCCAGCGAGACACGAACCAACAATTTGTCCTCTTTTGAACTCTGATATGTCATCCATAATGTTTTGTGCATTTCAATATTTTAAGCAAAACTGTGCTATTACTCTGCCAATTAAATCTTCACACTCTGCTCTTCTTGGTGGAATGTGCAATCAATGAAGATTGGTCACCAGGCTAGTCAAATTTAGCCATGAAACCTCCAACACTAAATTGTCCAGTGTTTCAGTTTCCTTGTCCAACCAACCCCATATTGTAACGGGTTCGACTCTATGTGCACGGGCAGCACCATGAAACACAGACGCGAGGCGAGGTCTTATAGGAAAAGGGGTAATTTATTTAAGGAAAAATGGGGAAGAAAAGGGTTAAAGGAGGGAGGACAGAAAGAAAGGGAAGGGAAGGTGATGCACGTGCAGGTCTGGTTGGCAGTTTCCCCGCTGGCATGCGGGCACAGGCTGGTGAGTGGTGACGGTAGGCGGAGCGGCGACTTTGGAGCACGCGGACGTAGCGCTCTTGCACGCTCCCATGACGGCGACCTCTCCCGCTGAACGCGAGCCAAGACCGGCCCCTCGCAGCTCCCTCTGGGCCCGGCCACAGGCGGGAGTCTCTCCTGGACGTCCGTCGGCTGGGCGGCTTTCCCAGCTGGGATCGGGGGCCCTAACGCAGTCCTCTCTGCGGCCTTTTCCACTTCGGCGGCAGGGATGCGAAGGCGGGCTCGACGCAGAAGTGAAGGTGACGTGGGAGCTCGCGCAGCTCGTTCACGCGCTGTCCTCTCGCGGAGATCCTGTAGTGAAACAGAAGAAATGAGAACATAAAGGAGAAGAATTCTGAACTACTGTGTGTATATGTTGTAAACATTAATAAGGCTCTGAAAATCCTAGGGGTGGACAAATCAATGACTATCTCACTGGACATCTTAAAGCTGCAACATGCAGCCCAGCGTTCTTTTCCAAATGGCTCATTGACTAGCCAAAAAGTGACACCTAATGTAACTGAATACAAAAGTATAATCAGGTAATTATGTGCCATAATACCGACCTTGGAAAATGAGCGAGTACTTGAATCCCTGGGAGGTGGTGACTTTATATCGCTGTAGTCTTTATCCCCTCCTGTTAATGTCTCAGGGTAGCGTTACCACCTCACAGCTCCGGGGCTCCTGTTTCAATCCTGAGCTCGGGTTTATGTTGATGTCAAGCTTTCCATGTTCTCCCTAGGCTACCAATTTGCCCATTCGTGCTGTAAGATGGGATGAGTTATTAGTACAATTGCGTACGAATTAGCTTGATAATCTGCTCAATTAGCATTTGACTTTAAGGCATCTTCAGGTGAGCTTTGCTTGGCTGCAAGGATAAATTAGAAACCCCTGTGAGAAAGCAAGAGGGCACTTTACAGCATATTTTTCCACAAGGAGAAAAAAAAATCAGTCAGTGAGGGGAAAATTAGAGAATTTTATACATAATATTATTCCTCTTGTATGAAGATGGTGATTTATTGTACACTTCAGAGCCAGTCTACGCTCACTGCTACACTGTAGACAATTTGCCCTTTATGAGCCATATACTAATGAGCCATAACATCAAAACCATTAATATTAAAACACCTACAGTAGGTTTTCCCCCAGTACCACTTCAGGGTTCTGGCCCTTCGGGGGAGGCTTCACATTTGAGGGGTGCAATGGTGTCTCGCACAAGGACGTAAGCGTATAAACCCTGCATACAATACTGTGCAAAAGTAATTGAGCCACCCATCATATCTTCTTCAAAATAGACAGAATTGTTTTGTATTTTTAATGCAGTCTTGAGGAATAGACTTTCATTTTTCGACAATTTTCAGTCCAGTCCCTGTTCCTGACCAGTTTTAAAGCAAAGCTTTTTGTTTATTATGCCACATAGTGACCTATGAATCATTCAAGCATAAAAACCATCCAACTTGAGGCATGAACCATTGATAAGCAGGTGCAGATAATAACAGATGATCAAAGCCCAGTGATTAGTATACTGGTATACCAATAACCTTTAGTGCTGCTAAAATCATGAACAGCAGCTACGCTGATTCCTTTCCATCTATTCCTTTTTCTACCTATCCCAACACATCTGGAGATTGTGCCAGCTCCAGGAGACAGAGGCCAATCCTGCGAGGATCCTGAGGGTATCCAGAGAATGACCAGCTCCAGCTGGATTCTGCTTTGTGATGATTTGGGTATATCAAAGCAACTATGCAAACCTTGGACTTTGAGGACTACAACCTCCTAATTAATACACATTAACATTCAACATATGCTGTATCTGCATCACACTTGTACATAACTGCAGAAATGACATTGTTCATATCACACCCCCCGGTGTTTAGAATAATTTATGATCACACTCCAGTGTCACCCAAATGAGGATGGGTTCTAAAGGAGTTTTTCCTTGCCACAGTCGCCTCAGGCTTGCTCACTGGGGATGATTGTGTCCCTCAACTAGAACTTTTTGCCCTTTTGTTTTTTGTTTCTTATGTTCTGTAAAGCTGCTTTGAGTGTTCATTGTTAAAAGGGCTATACTAAAATAACTAAAATGTAATTGAATTGAAAATTTATGCTGAATGCTGAGTGGTTGAAGCAGATGAGAGGGGAAATGAGGTTGCTGCTGAGGTTGTTACATAAACTACCAATTTGTAGTTAATTTTCAGACTGTCACAGTGAAAAAATTCATTTCATTTCACTCAATATGAAAGAGTAATGGATGAACCAAGACTTTTGCAAGTAGGGAATCTGAAAATACCCTAAATCAGCTTTTGCATTAAACAAGCAATGAACCAATTCTTAACTCAACTTAATTATGTTGATGCCTTCAATCAGCCATTCTGTTCAATCTGTCAATATACTGTAAAAGTACAATGGTGAAGTGTGCTTAAATCTGTACAGTCACCCTGTCCCCACCTATTGATTTTTCCAGTGCTTCAAAGGTCTAGACTGTCTTAATTAGGCTGTGACTGAGAAGCCAGACAATGTTCTCACTCACTTGTTTTTTTCCCTCTCTCTCTCTCTCTCTCTCTCTCTCTCTCTCTCTGGCTGTGCATGGCCAGCGTACAGACCTGTCTGCCCACTGGGACTTTTTTCCAGATGGCTGGTCTGCTATTCAGCACTACTTCTCCGAGATGCTTAATGAATATAGTCCCTTGTTGTGAGTTGTGCCTCTATCAGTAATAATCATCTTTATTAAATTTTAGTGCTACATAAAATATTACAAACGCAAAGCACAAAGGCAATATTAAAAAACAAGTGAAGTTGTCCGGTAAGCTGTATAACGCGCTTAAAAAAAATCAGGCATTTATTTGCGTGCAGGAGATAGAATCAGCGAAGGAGTAAATTGTATAGGATAAAAATCGAATTAAAAAGGAGTCGAATACGTTAGTTAAACCAGTGAAGGGAAAAATATCTGAAAATATGCTGACTTTTGCATTTTGTGTTTTGCAGCATCTGTTGCGTCAGGGCCGAGCTGCTGTGCAAGTGATTCATGAGCTGGAGGTCATTAGCACCGAGTACCTGCAGGATGCCAATTTGGCAAGAGCGCATGCAGGTGGGCAGAGAGTCATGCCTGCCATGAGCGTCTACACCATTGTCAAAGGCAGGCTGCATATCCGGCTCGGCAACATCGGTAAGCTACGTTCTGTCTCAGTGTGATCTTTTGCTTTTGCACTATTATTCCATTTTTTCCTATTTCCACAACAGTACAAGGCTGAAGTTTCAGCTGATGTAGGCATGCACTGTCTTTTCTGAACGTATTGGAATGGCAAGGCTCTTTTTTTCTGTTTGTTTGTTTTTTTTGGCTGTATTCTGACATTTCGGTTTTAGATGAAAAGATGATTATAAGATGATAGATCAGAATGTCATCTGTCATTTCCTCATATTTACAACTAGATCTGTTAAACTGCTTAGAACTTGTTTTTCAAGTAATCAAAAAGGTAAACCATCTTGAAGACCAGAGAGCTAACCCTGTGAGAAAAGTAAGCCATTTTGAAGGTGAGGAATGGAGCAAATCGATCAGACCAGTCGCAAAAGCATTGCGTGTTGCCAGTACAACAGTTTGGAACGTTCTGAACATAAAGGAACCACTGGTGATCTGACAACCAGACAACAATTTTCAAAAAAAAAAAAAAGCTCTCAATCAGTCTCCTTAATCCGGCATATATGTTTGTAAAAATCTTACTTACCCCAACAGAAATGATTTATTTTTTTTGGGAGCTTCCACATACGTTTGACCAATACAGTACCACTTACTCCTTCAAATACTCCAGACCAATTTTGTCCCCTTCAGCAGTCATTGTTTTTGTTTCATTACTTTCTGACACATCTTGTTCCATCACAGTGACCCTGACCAGGACAAAGCAGTAACTGAAAATAACTTGGCTAATGCATCACACGCCACATCAAGCGCAGTGCACCACATCCTATAGCTTCCATGTTTTATGTTGGTAAACTGAGACAGAGAGAAACCAGAGAGACACAGTTGATTTTTGATTGCATTTACACACTGAGATGCCTAATCATATATGTGCGCCTACGCTGTTTGGATATTTTATCTGGTGCACCTACCACATACTGTACACCATTTGTTAAAAGATAGATTTTCCTAGCAACGCTTAATTTCAAGTGGACAAATATTTGGTGGTTTGACAGATAGCTAATTACTAAACCAGACAATTCAATCAAATTAAACTTAAGGATATAAGAAGGTTCTATAAAGCCAGGATGGCAAACTAACTTCTGTATGTGTTATACTATACTAATAGTTTCACTCACTTACATTTCTATACCGCTTATCCTGTACAGGGTCACAGGAGGCCTGAAGCCTATCCCAGGGTACTTGGGGCATGAGGTACATCCTGGACAGGGTGCCAGTGCATTGCAATCATGCACACACTCATGGAAACACCAGTTAACTGTAATCTGCATGTCTTCGGGCAGGATTTCTGGACAGGAAATCGTGTCAGGGGTTGCTCAGTGGTTAAGGCATTGGACTACGGTTCGGAAGGTCCCAGGTTCAAATTCCACAACCACCAAGTTGTCTCTGTTGGGCCCTTGAGCAAGGCACTTAACCCTCAACTGCTCAGATGTATAATGAGAGAAAAATGTAAGTCGCTCCGGATAAGGCCGTCTGCCAAATGCCTAAACGTAAATGTAAATCTGAGAACCTGGAAGAAACCCAACAACAGCTTGGGGGGGACGATGCAAACTTGTTGCAAGGCCACTATGCTACCATGCTGCCTTACCTTACACTGATATTGCATTTGAATTAGCACAGGGCACATCAATTGATGCAATTGATTCAGCAAGTTACGTTTGATGTCAGTAGTACATCCTGTTTCGGATATCATAGTATAAACTACACAAATTACCGCCAGAATCACAAAGTGACATTTATCAGTGTAACACTTTTTGCTCAATAGCATTTATTTTTATAGCCCACTATAGGCAAGTCACAGCTCTTCACAGCCACAATCAATTAATTCATCTCAGACTTCTGAATAAAGAGCTTAGACCCTTTTATCCAGGATTAGTGCTTTTGTCTGAAGTATTTGTTTCTTAATGAGAAATGGTCATTAGTCTTTTTGAGAACTCGATTTGGAATTTATCAGAGTGATTTTTATCCGGCATGTCCCAATCTCCTTGAGGTCAAAGCTAAAGTAATTACCAGACAAATAAGAGAGAATAAAAAAAGTAGATGAAAGCAGTAAGTCGGTTGTTCATATGTTTGCAGGTCTCCAATGTATTAAAGCATCAATTCGATTCCTGATTGTTTTCAGTTAAGTTTTGATTTGTTGAGTGAGAAGGAAAAGTTTTTTTATTTTGTGAATTGAAATTAGTGTGTTTAATTTTCCATCACAAGTATAAAGTTTATAAAGTCACCCACAAAATTGAGAAGGCAGAAAGTCGCATTTAAAGTTTTGTTCTGACAGCTTGTACAGTATATGATTGCAAATTAAGTTGATTAGGTTTATTTCCATTTTGCTGTGTCACCTACTGTAACTATCCAACAACTTGATCATGATATATGTGCATAGTGAGCAACAGCAAGTTTGCTAAACTGGCACCTTGCACAAGATCTTTGCAGGAGGTTTGGCAAGGCAAACTTTAAAAAGTAGCTAGCAACATTTCCATAAAGTTGTGGTGAAATATTTATAGTTGCTTGAAGTAGAGGTTACAGAAAAACAACATTTTTGCCAGAACAGATTTCAGTGACATCTGATAGGTTTTCCATGTCTCTACAAAAATAACTTTCTTTTAATGCTTTAACTTTGGATCAGATGGTTGAAGGACCATACCATTCGGTGCTTACTTCTGGATCTGTTTAAATTGTCTCTATGCTAAAACTACATCTTGGTAGTGCATGGAAACAAAATGAAGAAAAACCTAATCAAATCTTCTGTAATTAATTTCATTTCAAAGCAAACAGAGAAGAAGATAATTAAAACAACTTTAAATCTTTTGGAGAAAAAAAAGGACAAATTAATTACAGTATAATGGGCTAAACAAAATTCATAGTGAACGGATTTCCAGAGTTGAGCAGTTTAATGAGCCATCGCTGTAGCAACCGGCTGTTTCACCTGCGTTCAGCAGACCGCTCTTTCCGGGTTTAAGAAGATGAACACAGGCAGATGGAGTGAATTAAGATTAGGATTTCATTCTTCTGGCCACCCCTGGCTCCTCCGCCGCTCGGCTGCAAGAGCTTGATAAGCATGGAAGTCTCTAAGCTGAGAGAGTTGAGTGAGAAATAGCAATAGAGAGCGATTGAGCTTGAAGAAAAGCTTGATATATTAAATCGTCTTTGTGTACTCATTTTTCCTTTAACATGTCCTATTTCTGTGATGAAAAATAAAAGATTGAACAATAGCATGTATCAGGGTGAGGAAGATCATTCACTCACTCTCTCATCATCTATACCGCTTTATTCTGTATACAGGGTCACGGGGGCCTGGTGCCTATCCAAGGAGACTTTGGGCACGAGGCAGGGTACACCCTGGATGGGGTCGCACATACTCACATTCACACGCTACAGGCAATTTTGAAATGCCAATTAGCCTAATCTGCATGTCTTTGGACTGTGGGTGGAAACCGGAGTACCCGAAGAAAACCCACCAATAATTTCTAAATAATATTGAAATTATTAGAAAACTTGTGCAATTCATTTTTTTATTGAGATGTAGTTTAATTATAATATAATAACAGCTGGAAAAAATAGCTGAAATGTACTAAAAGAATAATAGTTACAATCAGCCCGATCACAATAGATTATCAATCAGAATATAAGGGAAGATGTAAATCTTCGATAATCCATTCAATTTGTAAATATTGGTCATGTAAACACTTGATCCGACAATTTCTCTCCGTCAGAAGTCCTTTTGTGCATTCTTCCATTGGGTCTCAGGCCAAGTAGCAGCGTTGATTGCCCTCTTTATTTCATATACAACAAAGTATCTAGATGTATTTGAAAATATGAGAAGCCTAACATACCCTTAAAGTTATAAAAATATATATATTTTTCTCTTTCTTCTCCATATTTGGTTTATTTATTTATTTTGGCAGATTAAACACTTCACAACAGACAAAACCATTTTGCACGTTTTGAAAAAGTTATACTTTAATTCGATGCTTTGAGCATGTAAACGCACATCTTATCGGATCAGCATCCATGTAAACAGTCGAGTTGAAAACTCTAATCAGAACGATTTTAAAAGGAAATATTGTACATGTAAACCTAGCTACTATGTAAACTATATAGAGAATAAAAGAGTGTGTGATGCTGTAGGAAAGTTATCAATATGTGAAGTCTAGTAACAGCACATCCTAAAGTATGTTTTTGCTTTCTATTATAGCAGTCTGTCAAAGTTAACAGTGTACTGTATGTGTTGTATTAAAGGATGTCATGCAGTCTGCTTTATTTTTTTAAATGACATTTTAATGTAATTGAAGACCTGTAAAGCAAATTAGTTTATATTAAGGCTTACATTATAGCAGCTATAAAAAGTAATTTCCTTATCAGGTTGTCTCATTTCCTCTTGTTTAAAGTTAATGAGATAAAATAAATGCAGTTTACCAAGAAACTGCAGTCCTTAAAACTAATCTTTAACTATGAAAAAGCACCGACATTGCAGACTCGTTCCAATAATAGTAAGCTCCTCGTAAAAAATATGCACCGTGCGTCTTTTTGTGTAAAACGCGGCCCATGCAGTACGAGACAATGTGTAAAGTATTTGAACAAGCGCATTAACATAGACCTGGCCTCAAAGCCATTCTGCCAGATAATTAATCAACACCTTCAGACCAATCAGCAATACAGTGTAAGTAAACACTCTCAGTATGTAAGACATTTATGATCTAGTGTTACAGCTGTAGTTGGATGATTTGTTTTTTTAAAGATATTGATTATGATATTGAAATGGAAAATGTAATTTTGAAAAATGACAGTTTCAGTCTTAAGCAGGTATATTTATGACAAAGCAAAGGAGCCATATTTCATGATTAGATGCTTGTACCCTCTCTCTGAATGGAGGGAAGTGATGTGACGGCTCTCCTCACGGCTGTATTTGATGGATGCCTGTTGTTCCGTGTTTCACAAGGACACGAGGCGATCCTGTGTAGCTTGTTGTATGATATGGCAAGTCGTTTCCCTGGCAATCCTTGTGAAATAAACACGCTTCAGGGTCGAACTGATTGTGAACAATGTTTCAGCAAGCTTGGCTCTCCATCATCTCTTAGGTTCGAAAAAACACTGGTGCTTCCTGCCAGGTCTTCCTTGCTTTGACAGGCCAAAGCCTCGGGACTTTGTAGAAAGCGTGTACGCGCTGCTGGTGTTTTTAATAGAAGCTACTCAATCAAAAGCAGCATGCCAGCACACCTTTCTCTCAGACCTGACCTTGCTCTCCTTATGCGCTCTAATTACAGCATTTCGAATAGGCGTAATCAAGCACAGAGCTGATGGGACACTTAGGGTGGTTTATGTGTGTGTTACGCCCATGAGAATAGAGTATTAATGCAGCTAATGCAGTCATTTAGAATTTGCTCCAAGCTGACAGAGAGTAAACAAGGACTCTCTTGTTGTCACCAGATTTGTGAAAAGCATTGGAACACTTGAGGCCGACATTTTTAAATCACATTAGACTACTCCTCTCCTGTACATGCTCAATTTATTATTAGTGTAGTATTATATCTTTTTTCAGTTGACCAAAGACTTTTCTCCAAAGATCTGATTAGTTCAGCCTCATAATCAGAATTAATGCTGGCCACAGTACATTGACCAAGAGAACAATATAAACAACCTATCCTCCCCCCCCCCCCTCCCTACTAATAGGCAGTAACAAACAGGAAGGCATGAAAATAGACTGATTCATTGTTATGAAGAGAAGTTAAATTCCAGCCTTGCGAAGAGTACTCATGCTAGGTCACATACATTTTCATCGCTAGTCAATTCTTGATGCCAACCTCAAGGCATATTATTACAGTAGTGTAGTTAAAAATTATCATTATTGTTATTTTCATTGTTATTTCAAAGCGCAAGAACTTGGCAATTTAAGTTGTGAAGCATCTCAATCCCTCCACCCCACTGGCAATGGTTTGATATTACTTTTTTAAGGATTTTGACCAACGTTCCCATACAGTAATTCCTGTTTTTTTCCAATTCAGGACTACATGCCCCTATCATTTTGAATTGTGTATACACCCCCACCAAATTTATAGCAAAACATTCAGTCAGGTCTCCCAATCGCAATGAGAAATCAGTATAAAATGCACCAGGATCCATGTCGTACCCATGCTGAACCACTTTGCTCCCCTGACTCAATCAGAAAATGAGACATTGCCTGATTAGATAAAAATCATGTTGATCAAAAATAATTAACCCCCTCAAAAATCGCTGGGAAAAAAAACAACTCCATAGATTTTAATGTTGACTGTAGAATGGACATACAATGAAAAAAAGAATGCTTTTTAAAAAAAACACTTTGGAAAAACTTCCATCATGTGCACAATTTTTGGAAATGACACATATTACGAATCAAATTCCACAAATTAAAAGCCTACTCTCTCAAACAATCCGACCTATAGTTTTTCTGATATTTGTAAAAGAAGCAGCGGAGTCCCCCTGCTGGATACATTCTCTGTGCCTGTGAGATTTGCGTACACGGAAACGGGTGGCGGCAGCAAGTGACTCAAACCATGCCGTATCACAGGCAGCATACAGACTCCAATCATTGTAACCTAATGGGCTAGAAACAAGCCTTTTAAAATGTCTTGCCCAGGAAAAGTGGTGCACCATTGTGTTCCTACTTAACAACGTCTTCAGAAATTGTCTTTGTGTAGTCTTTTACTGTCTTTTCTGTATAAAGGCCTTACACAGGGTCACAAATGCCAGTCAGTCTTCATAAATGCTGTAACAATGTGTATAATTGTTATATGCATGTGAATGT
This sequence comes from Clarias buthupogon, assembly GCA_030014345.1. Taxonomy (NCBI): domain Eukaryota; kingdom Metazoa; phylum Chordata; class Actinopteri; order Siluriformes; family Clariidae; genus Clarias; species Clarias buthupogon. Next base: position 9,629,194 of record JAQMYK010000039.1, on the reverse strand, counting down.
TTAAGTTGTAATGTTTAATGGTTAATAGAGTAATGCAGTAATGCTTTTATATATATATTACATACCTTACATTATAACTATAAACTGAGTACACGATCAATCGTTAGACTGACTTTAGAATAGTTCTATTGTGTTGAGAATATTACGTGCCGTGCAAGCAAAGGTTCTGCTTAGCTAAAAGGCTAGAAACTTTTACCTTTTTAGGTAGTTCAGAAATGTTTTGCTGCTTTTCCATTTTTATTAATTAACGTAAGTGTTACTGCCAATTTTCTTGCATACCACTTAGTGCATGAGTTGACATTGTGAATCAATCAGACCTCTTAAAATTTTTACTACATCTTAAAGTAGATCACTGCATTTCCCTTTAAATTAATTGTGTGCATGACGTATGCTTTACTGATGATGATTTACTCATGATGATTGGATCTTAAAGGGTTACAAAAATGTATATATAATTTTGCAAATAATGCAATCTGCAGAACAAATGTCATAGAGTGTTATACTAGTCTCAACATACTGGTTTCATGTGTTGGCTTTTGTGATAGTTGTGAGAGTAGCAAAGTATTGTTTGTAGTAAGGAGGGTTTAAAGCTTTTTTTTTTTTTTTTTAGAAATAAACAACATTTAAGAAATAGAATTAGAAAAGACTAGTGAATAAATAAAAGCATCAAATGAATGATTTTTTTTTTGCCAAAGTATGTGTTAGCATTGACAGTTTTCTGCAACATAAGTGGAATAAAGCACTTTCTTATTAAACTGAATAAACCATGTTACGTGTTTTATATTTAGAGCCATTATGATTCACCATTCATTTACCTCTGATTTTGTGTCTGTACTGGAAGCATTTTGTGGAGAATTGTTTTGTTTGTTTTTAAATAAACTAAAACACACTGGAACCAATTTCTTCCTTAATACGGAAGAAGTATTAAGGTTTTGGTTATTCATTTGTCTCAAGCCATACAGTACATTCAAACCAAATTCTTAATAAGGATATCTGAAAATAATCCGGCCAAATAAAACGAGAAGGTCAAAAGCAAACAGAATCTGACCTGCTCTTGTATTTAACAGGTGGTGTGGTGCAGAAAAACCTGAACTCGTCTGTCCTTCTCCCCCCATCGCGCTCTCGTGTCATTCAGCCCAGCCAGACTCCCACAGGCTTTCAAGGAGGCAGTCTGTTCTCAAACGTCAGTGTCCTCAACCTCAACGGTACTGCACTTCTCCTTTTTGTTAGTGAGTGGCAGTAATGAAGGATTACACTACTGCTAACGAATACACTTAATAACCAACACGATATTCATTGAATAAAATTAATTGTGAGCATTTGATTATAATAGTCATTTGGCCACTAGCCCTTAGGTGATGATGCAAAGATGATGAAATATTTTCATGATTCTTGGGAAAACAGAATAATGAATCAACATGCAATCAACATGCAGTCATTTTAAAGAAGACAGAGGGCCTACATTAAATGAGAGGGCCTACATTAAACATGCTGATTTTAATGAGAAAGTTCTGATATTGGAGGCAGAACAGCTGTATTTGCTGATCTTTTACAGCAGTAGAGTGCATGAACATTCATATAATTTTAGTAAGAATGTAAAAATAAACACAGAACCTTTACTTAAGATACTGATTTGAAGCTGGAATATTGACTTATGATAATAATCTAGACGGGGAAACCGTTTAATGAAGCCATTGATTTTGATGAAGCAACCGTCAAATACCCCTGCAGGACTGATTGTCAAATTATTGTGCCAATATTAATTTGGCCATATTGCAGACATTGAACCACTGTTAGAATTAGGATGTTTTCAAAAGTACAACACTGAGAATGTGAAATTTGGGTGACATTGAAAAAGTGACCCCAACTCAATGTTGCAAGTATGACTTGAGAAGAACATTTATTAATAGAATTTATTTTTAGCTCTCAATTAGAATATATCCTTAAAATGTTCATACTGCTACGCTATACCTGCAGGTGGGATCCTGCAAGTTAGCCTTACTGTATGAGTGTGATGCAAGGCTAAATCACAAGAAATAGCTTTGACAGATTTCCCACCAGTATGTTGTTTAGTAGGCTTTTGTTTCACTTGCAAACCTATACCTTCCTTTTGCCTCTTGTTGATGCTATTCTGGTGCTACAGTATATTTGCAACATTTTAGTTTGGTTCATCTGTTTAATGTTATCCAAATATAATTTTATCAAAGTAATTTTAGATTTCAAAAATAAGGGGATAGTCTAGTGTTATGTGGACAATATCGCGACCTAGTTATAGGACTAGGACTATAGGACAATGTCATACTATATTTGCGTTCCTGCTGGGTATTTATTTTACTATAGATGCTGATTTTGAAGAAATAACTTGAACCAAACTGACTTGAATAGTTTAAGTAAATGGTACTTTTTTAATAAGATAAAACCTTTATTAGTGAAGATTTTGAAGCTTGAAGAAAACCAGCCTTCTTTTAGGACAAGTCTGGCATTTTTTTTTCTTTTTAATAGAAGTCAGCTCAAGCCCTGTCACTGAAAAATAACCCCCAGTCTTCACACTGCCTCAGGCTTTTTAAGGCCTTATAGAGAGAGTTCGTCTAAATGCTTTCACCTGTCAGTCAAGAGACCCCTGGCGAAAAATAAAAACTGGAACACGGGAACACATATGCTCTTTATGCAGTTCACTTAGTCTCCAGACTGAATGCTGGGTGTATTTGTGTGTGTGATAGCACGGAACGTGAGGCGGGCCCAGCGTTTGCCAGATATTGATGGCGAGTTGGCTAGTCTCCTGCACAGTCGGATTAGAGAAGTAGATGTCTCCAGGCTGCAGAGTCGACGTGAGACAGAGGAAGTACGTCAGAGGAAGATTGAGAGGATGGCAGCTGTCCGTCAACATGAAGAAAACTCCATACCCAACACACATGAGAGAGCCAGCTATATGGTAAGAGAAAGAACACTCAGTAAACATTAGAGGCCAAAATACTCACTATACAGATGTGGCCATTAAGAATATGCATTTTTTCCCGTGGAAGGCTGCAATTCGTCTCACAGGCTTCCGCCATTTGTCTCGCGGACTGCCACCAAATCCCGCAAGCACCGTTTGAGAATTTAAATAAATGTGTCATGCTTCACAGAATATCCGTTTTAGCGTTAAGCTAAAGCATTTTGATCGAAGGCTGATAAATACGTAAGTATACAGTATGACCAGATTTACTACTGTGAACTTTTGAGTGAGCATTTTATTATATACAGTATCATGTATGATTTAAAAAAGGGTGTTTCTAAATAGCTAAAAACAAGTTATCAAATATAGAAAGATTTCTTACCTGGTAATGACTTGGATACCTGTCTTTTGGATACCTCTAACTAAAGAAGCACTGAACCTGCAACACACTTCTATAGTACTGTAAATTTCACTGTGGTGTGTTGCATCTACATTATGCAATCTATTTGAGCATACAGTTTAATTTAGAGTGCAGGGTTGGAGTTGGCTATTTAGGTATATTTGCTCCACCCCCTGTATGAGAGGTTTTAATATGCACAATGCTGGCTACATCAACATTAAACAAGAAGCTAGTCCATTTCCGCATTCCTGAATTTAACCCTGCACTGGTAAGCTCTTGAAATCCTAGGGAGATCCTCAGTAGGTGCCGTGTGAGCGCGCCACGGTTTAGGAGTAATAGTAGACACCAAAAAAAATAATAATAATATTAATTAAAGGAATGTATAAGTTAATTGTAGGTGGATTAACTTATGTAGGTACTCTTTTGTAGGTGACATTCGTAGGTACTCCGGCGTGAATTTGAGACAAGTTTGTATTCAAAAGTACACCGTGAGTGATTTGCAAGTGCATCATAACATTTCTTGGCTAATTCGTAGCCAACTTATGTCAGATCTCGATTTTAGAGCTGAGCAAGAAACATAAAAATAATTTCAGCACACACTTACAAACAGTCAAGGCTAAAGTTCGGCACCAAGTATAAAGCCATATACCACCTACAAACCACGACAATCCACTTTCAAACAACTTCTGAAATGCTCCAATGATTTCTCCTGAACTGTAACAAGCCGTATCGAGCTCATGATGATTTTTGTGTGGTCTTGAGCTTGGGATCAAAAAATTGTGAAAGCCTCCTAAGTTTTTAGCAATCAGTGTGTCCTCAGAACATACTATTTAAATATATATTTTTTAAGAAGACTTCTTGTTTCCAGTGTCTCTGGAGCATGACAAACTACATATTTTCTCTTCAATTTAATGAAAAAGAGAGTGAAAGGCTGCTTAAGGAATACATTTATAGAATTTATTATTTATTGATTCTCTTAAAAGTATCCTGTCTCGCAGATGTTTTACTGATAATACATGATGAATGAATTTGCATTTATTTGAAATAAATAAAAAAATTATGTATATATATAAAATATACACATGTATATACATAAAGTGGACCCATACTTTCATACTGCCGGAACTCCCAGGATATGCTTAAAATGAAAATTTGATATTTTTAAACTATACTTTATGGTAGTCACATCATATTTCAAAGCATCGCTTGGTTTTGAGCGGTAACTGAACTTGGCACTTACATCTGTGAATGATATATGAGATAAAGCACTCTGGATCGTTGCCTCCCTCTTCATCTCCACTTCACTAAGCACTGTCCTAAAATCCACTCTGCTCACATCCTCTTTACTACATTATAAGACTGATAAAGAGAAGGCGTTTTAGACGTTAGTGATCATTTCTTTATAGCTTTTTTTTTTCTTAATCATCTTATGTCGCTGAACAAGTTGTTTAAATGGTCAGGATTTTTTTCTTTATATATGATTGAAGGTTGTAATCTCTTCAACAACTTGGTTTCTTTTTCAATTGTCTGCTTCTATACCAGAGGAGAAAAGAAGATCGGACACAGCACTCTCAGGACCTGCGCTTGATAGAGGCCTATCGAGAGCGCTGCAAAGTGGAAGGCATCATGAACATGCTGAGCCAAACCATCACAACCTCGCACACAATCTATGCTACCCTCGGTACTGCCGAGTTTTTTGAATTTGTGCTGAAGAACCCCTTCAATATTCCGCAGACGGTTACTATTGAGTGTGAAGACCCTGAGATTAGGTGAGATTTGTACATACATACATACCTACACGCACATACAGATTTTTTTTTCTCAATGGTTAAACGAACAGTTACACATTGTGCTTATTTTATAGTGCATAGTGTGCAATTCTAGGGTGCTACGATCAACCGATATATTGGAAGGTATGGAGGACCATTGTACTGTACCCCCATAGTACCTTATTCTAGGCTACAGACAAGAGTCGTGCAGTTATTTCTTTTCTGGATTCTTCTTTCTTGCTAGCTCCAAGAATAGCCCAGTACCTTGAAGTCCATTTTCAGGTTTCAGTATCAAGAACTGCATGCCTATTCTCTCATTTTGTATTCCAGTCACATTTGTGGTCATCCATTTGTGGCCTGGTAAGGAGTTTCTTGATGTTTAAGATGTCACAGGCAAAAACTCAAGTGGTCTACACAGAGCCTAGACCTCAACCCATGTGAACTTTTGCACCAGACCTTCTGACATCACTGCCTGACCTCACTAATGCTCTTAGTGAATTAGTGAATTGAATGAGCAAATCACTACATCCATGTTTTAAATTCTTGCAAATAAGCATTAGTTATTGTAACAGCAAAGGAGGACTAAAAACCAGACTAAGGTAGGATGTCCAACAAACACATACAGTATAGGTGTGTTTCGTAGTGTGTGCACATACTGTACTTTTGGCCATATAATGTATCATTAGTGTTTATCGTATTCATTATCCTGCTGAGGTTACATTGGTCCCGATCCGGCTCAGTGTGCATGGACTTTGCATGTTCTTCCCATGCTTGGTGGGTTCCCTCCGGGTACTCCAGGTTCCTCCCACAGTCCAAAAACATGCTGATTAGGATAACTGCCGTTTCCCGAATTGCCCCGTAGTGTGTGAATGAGCATGTGAGTGTGTGTATGTGTGTGCCCTGCGATTGATTGGCACTCCATCATGCCCTAAGTCTCCTCGGATAGGCTTCAGGCCCTCTGCACCCCTGTATACAGATTTAAACGGTATAGTAAGTGAGTTAGTAGGCCTTGGGTTAAACAGTTCATTCTATACTTAAGAATAGTGGAAATAGCACACATCTCAATAAACCTTCTGTAAATAAAAGGGAAATGGCCTACTCCCAAACAATTTAGCAATTTTCTAGTGTGTTAGTAATACTTAATGTATTCACCTACATAAAAATAGAGTCTAATATGTCATAAGTTTCCAAAGCCTGAGCTCAATTACTGTTATAAACATAGAGAAGGAGAAGACATTTCACAGAGAGGAGAGCCAGAGGAGTCATCAGTCTCCAGGCCTTTAATTAACAATGCTCAACAGCATATTCTGGGTGCAATATAATATGGCAGTTTTGGCCTGGAGTCTGAACTGAAACCTAACAACAATGTCCAAACCCACACAGTCGACATTAAGTTGTTGTTTACACCCCAAGCTATAGAGTGTAATTTGGCTTTGAGTGGAGGAACACCCTGTATATTGAGGCTGGGATGATAATTAAGAAAGTAGATGGCAGTGGTTTGTAGTTAGGCTTAAAATGAGTAAAAGAAATGAGTAATGCTGCTAATATGCTAATCTGGATTTGAGCCTCACATACAATATTTGTACAACGGAACAGATTTTTTGTTCATTTTTCTTATTTTTTTTATTATTATTATTATTATTATTATTATTATTATTATTATTATTATTATCAAGTTTGGTGGTCTAGTAGATGATGCCCGTGTTATTGTGCATTGAATATACTTAATCTATATTGGCCTTGTGGACATGCAAATGTAAAGAAGAATTGGCACAAAAATATTTGATTATTTTGGAGTAAAACACAGCAGAGTATGATGTACAATTACTGTTACACATCTGATATATATTTTTTTTTTCTGGTAACAGCATGACCTGAACTTCCATCTTCTGGAGTCTGTTATTTACAATTTTTTATTATTATTATTAATTTACAAACAGTGTCTTTTTATCTGTTTATTGATATCTTTAATGTTGTGGAACATCCACAGAACAAATTAGTTCCTTCTACTCATTGCTAGCAGCTATAACTTCCTCACTTTTTCTCGATGCTAATAAGACAAAAAAAATTATGCAGTTTATTCCTGGAAAAAAAAAAAAGAATCAGATAGCGCAAAGCTCTCCAGCCTTCAACTTCTTTAAATATTTATAATATTATTAGCCATAGACTTTGTGGAATGTCCAGCATATAAGTCTTAGTAATAAGTGTTCGTTATTAATACTCAGTACAATATTATTACTGTTGGATTTAAATGGAGATTTACAGTAGAATAGTCATCAAGTGCCATTTTGCTACTATTAAGCTAATACTACTGTATAATTCTAGGAAACCATGCAACCATCCAGATCTTTTTTTTTTGTCTGCCATAAATGTCCCTGCTAGTGCCAAAATATTAGATGTTAGTGCGTTAATATAAACCTATGATTTGAATTGCATCTTGTAATACTGTCACAGAAAAATCAATCAACACCATTGTAACCAATGTGAGTTATTTTTCTTTGAATTACCTTCCAAACAATTAAAGCAGCTGGAAAAAACCCTGAAGGCCCAGACACCGATGCTGCAAATGAAACGGGATCATTGCAATCAGCTCAATACAAAAGAGTAATTAGCAGTAAAGAACGAAAGCATTTATCATTTTAGCAAATAATTACAAACATATCATGTGGATTGTTGACAGCATTGGAGTGGTTAGTTCTACAGGCATGCGAAAATAGCGAGGTGGAAAAAAAAGTTTTGAAGGTCTACTTTCTGACTGTAGTGACATGGAAGCAGTAGGAAGGGTAAGACATCTACACTGGCAGTACTACAGGAGGTAAGGCGCACACTCCGGCATGGTGCTGCAATACCTGGAATATGAGTGAAATTCTTTCTTTGAATCTGCACAACTTGTAAATCGGTCACGTCCTCCTGGGTTGAACAGACAGTGTGTTGTGTTTAAACTTTGATGCTGTTATTGAAGCAGCCCTGTATGTGTCACGGGCATTTACTGCAAATATATCCATATTTACCTGTTCTTCATCTAGCAGAGGCTTTTTTATTCAAAGTGTTTTACTGTGAATGCAGTATCAAATCCAAGCATATATCTACCTAAAATACCAACAGATTGCAACAACTGAACACACATAAACACCCAAACGGATGCATTCAAACAAAAATTAAACATGGTAGTGCTTTTAACTGCTAGGCAGCAAAAACAAAGCTGAACAATGACAGCATGTTAAGTACAAAATCAGCATATTTTTGTAAATAATTTAACAATTTACAGGATGGTGCAGTGGTTACGATTGTCACCTTTCAGCTCCAGGGTCCGGGTTCGTGTCCCCGGAGGGTCGATTTCAGTCTCTGTGTGCATGGAGTTTGCATGTTCTCCCCGTGCTTGGTGGGTTTCCTCCGGGTACTCCAGTTTCCTCCCACAGTCCAAAGACATGCAGATTAGGCTAATTGGAGTTCCCCAATTCCCTATAGTGTGTGAATGAGTGTGAGAGTGTGTGTATGTGAGCGTGCCCTGCAAAGATTGGCACCCTGTCCAGAGTGTAACCCGTCTCCTGGTATAGACTCCCAGGAAAGAGTCAGACTATATTTCTTAATGTAGTCTAGAGGAATAGTTCTCCAGACTTCCTGAAGGACTTTTTTTTGCTCTCATTTTCAGTCCAGACCAGTTTCAGAAGATTGTTTGTTTGTTTGTTTGTTAAGCCACACAGTGACCTATGAGTCATTCAACCATAAAGGATCTAACTTAAAGCATGAACCAGTGAGAAACAAGCACAGATGATGACAGATGACCAGGCCGGTGATTAGTATACTGATGGTACTGAATGCCTAGTGGTTGGAACCGACGGCAGACCAGACAGCAAACTTCCTTTATTCAAAAAACACCTTTTAATATGCTTAGAACTTGGTATGAATTAACCTCAAGACCTACAATATTTGGTCTATCAGCAGTTGTTTTGATGATTTGATTCTGATTTAATTGTGGATGTTAATGACCTGGATTGCCTCCAGTGGCTTGCATGGCTCTCCATGATAACCACATTAGCAAAGAAGCAAAATGGCAAACACAGTCCAATTTAAATTCACTTTCAACACAGACCAAACAGCTGTGTTTGATTTGTTTTGAGGGATGGACAAAACAATGCAAATGAAATCAATCAACTAGAACAAATAAGAAAAAAATGTTAGGTTAAAACAATATAGATAAGGAATTCAGAATGCAAAAAAAGAAAAAATTTGTATTATTCAAAAAAAGCCTATGTTAATGATGAGGCAACCTCTGGTTCAGAAAAACGAGTCCAATGCGGAAGTGCCGAATTGTGTAGTTCCACACAATGACCACTAGAAGTGGATCCAAACATCAATCCCCAAAGCCCCCAAGTTAAAAATTATCAACCTTATATATAAACGTAGGGTTTACACAATAATGACGACGAATGACTGTCGCATTCTCCACCAATAAATGTAGACATTTTAATGTGGACACAATGCCCAATGCATTCTTCACCATTAATATGTAATGTTTAGCTCTGGGTCAGAGGGGTATCGAATCTTTAACGATTCGGGTTAATTTGATTAACTGAAACAAAATTTATAATGTACACTTTATCGACTACCCGTCCAGCATTTAGCACAATTTAGTGTATCTTACCAGTTCTGCTTATCACGTGGCCAACGATGATAACACAAAATCTAGTATTTATCAATTATGAGCAAGGTAACAAGATCTGGGCAAATGTTTAGACTTTAGAATACATGACCAAGACAACAGTTCTTTATAAAGAAACGAGAATTTATTTGACTAATCTACGACACATGAAACTATGCTACTTAAACGCACACACACACATACAGTATACAGTTTGTAAGGTGAAAATTAATGAAGTTATTCTAGTACTGTTTACTAGATCAACAAAAATCACAAGAGCAGAGTCTTGGGTTTAATCTTACGGTTCAGTTATGAAACGAGCACCAACATGGTATGCAGCTTTGTTTGTTTACTTGCGTTATGTTTCGTTCTTATTCGTTGGTTCGCCTCCAGCGAAGGGAATCACGGCGTTGCTGATTCGTTGGTGCACTGTTGTAGAGATGACGTCTGTCGGGAAAGCCCTTCAGTGTAAGTAATTTTGCATGAGCTCAGTTCATGCCACCAATTTCCTGTGTTCACCAACGTCCTTTGAATAAAACCAGCTTTAGATTTATATCAAACATTACATACCTTACCCACTCATTCCGTCCTTTATCTAATAAAAGGGGTTTGTAAATGCTGATTATACCCTTAAAGTTATTCAGAATAATCAAACATATACAGGAATAAAGCATACTGAGTAAATATATGTATATGCGTTTGGCCTACTGGCACACTGTTAAGATGGATTAAAATAGTGTCCATGTCGTATGCTTTCATTCATTGAAAGGCATGTGCTCTGGAGAGTGTTAAAGTGTGACTTGATGGTTCCTCCCCAACTCGGGGTGAAGCTGTAAAACTGTCCGCTTTGTTTACCTAATCGCCGATTTACACCCTGGTTTTGGGGTTTACTTTGAGCCACCTGGTCTTATGCCTTGTGAAATTTCCTGCAGCTTCGTTTTACAGCCGCTCCTTTATGATCGCGGATCAGATAGATTATCGGGATGGCGATATGTTATCGGGAGAGGGGGCTCTGGAATGTTATTGATTGACTCTCTCTCTCTTTGGGAGCCCTGTTCATCGCTACATAAACATGTTTAAAACCTGGTATAAAATGATTTTGTTCTCCATAGCTAGATTCTCCAGGGATGAATTTTTCTGTTGCCCATCAGTTAAAATTACATTAAGTCATAAATTCATGCATATGTGACTGATTTGAGTGTATCTGCATTGCAAGTATCAAACCATAAGCTGTCTGGTATGCATCACTTTAGCCTACCAGCTAACTGGAATCATTGTAGTTTAATTTACACAAAACATATAGGGGATGACCCAGGATGACATGTAGGGAATTAATGACACAGTTCAATCAACTGCAAAGTAATGTTAATATATCAATTAACATTAGCAACCTTATCATTCTAGACAGGCTACAGCTAAGCTTGCAAAATAGATAAGTAGGTGTGTTCAAACCAACAGCTAGGCTCCATTTGTTCCACCCATTTCCCTGTTAATAACAAGGATTAACCTGGTTTAGGCAGAGTTAGCTCCTTCCAAGGTGGTGATAATCAGAGCTCCTATTTTTGAGGTTCAGAACCACTTTTCAGAAAATGTGCTTTTCATTAACAGTATTTACAATGTTTTTCAAGAAGAATGGGCAAAAAATATATAATTATAAATGTATATGAAAAAAAACAAAGAATCATAAAGAAATAATTCAAATTAAAATTATTAATCTGTGATTCCTATGTCTCTGTCTTTCTAGAGAGATCTTATTTACCACCATTTTGGATGCTGAATCTTGGATTGCAGAGCTGAACGTGTTTATCTCGTTCTGCCTGCAGCTTCTTTGCTATTTCTAAACCATGAAATGTCTTATTGTCGCATTCAACTCTTTCCCTCCTCAGGAGTGTGCGTGAGTCTCAGAAAGACATGCTGCCTTTAGTGCTGGGTATTATGGTACAGAATTCGATAAAACATGATGAGACTCAATTTCAGCTCCCTGTCCTTTGTGTGCGGGATGGAGTTTTGAAACCCTGAAATTCTTTTGATCATCTTTTACAAATATTCACTTTCTCATGATCCGAGAGTCAGCCTTTGATGTTTCAAGCAACCTTTTCCTTTATGTGTTTGTGGATGAAATTACTTGTATGGGAGTAATATCTTATTCTTAGCCCATCTTAGAC
>JAQMYK010000039.1:9597066-9617183 GCA_030014345.1 Clarias buthupogon | reverse complement strand
CCCCCCCAAACCTTTTTAACCTGGCAAAACTTTTGGAAATGGAGAGCTTTCTTTTTTTTTTTTTTTTTTGCTGTAAACAGAATCCACACTGCTTTCTTAACCAGCAGCATAAAGTGTTGGAAAGAGAAAGAAAAGCCTGAAGCTGTTCTTCACTTCTCAATTTCTGCCTGTAGTGTTATAGTGAATGCTGAGGAATGGAGGTATTTTAAAGATTTGACAAAGACTTGCACTCCATTGGAAGTGGAGATGTTTCACATGAAGGAGGATGGCTCGACACCTCAGGTTTACTTGCGGCCCAGAGAGAGCGTCCACATCCCTCTGAAGTACCAAAGCTTTGTGTCTGGGCATGTTCTGCTTTCACAGGTAAACTTTAAATCAGGTACACTTTTTTTCTCAGGCAGTTTAATTTTCATAAAGTACAGATATTGTATTGTTCTCAACAAAAGTTGCGTCTGTTGCAATGTCTGAATTTGTTCTTTATTTAGTGGACCCAGTGTGTAGCATTACCAAAATTCTCTAGAAAAGTTTTATTCCCTGAATAGTTGCCCCACAGTAATGGTATTCCAGCAAACAACTGACGCACACTACTTCTGGAAATAAATTTTATTTTATCTCAAAATGTATTAGTTGGAATAAAACCAAAGTGGTCAATTTATATAAATAATACATGTTATTTATTGATAACTAAAGCCAACTGGTGCATTAAAGGAAAAGTCGACCTTAAATAACAATGAGTTCATCTTTATAATTAACATATGATATGGAATACAGGAATGCACCTCTAGGTTCCGGGTTCGATTCCCGGCCAGGCTTGATTCCTGTCTCTGTGTGCATGCAGTTTTCATGTTCTCCCCGTGCTTGGTGCGTTTCCTCCAGACACAGTCCAAAGATCTGCAGATTAGGCTAATTGGCTAATTGGTAAATTGCCCGTAGAGTGTGAAGGAGTGAGTGTAGGTGTGTGTGCCCTGCGATGGATTGGCACCCTGCTCAGGGTGTACCTGACCTCATGTCCTAAGCCTCCTTTAATATGCTCCAGGCCCCCCATGACCCTGAATACAGGATAAAGCGGTATAGACGATGAGTAAGTGAGTGAGTGAAATTTCAAGCATATTAAAAAAAAATAAAAATTATTCAACGTGGTTTTCTATTTTAGCTTTGATTACCAATTTCCAAGATTACCCACAATGCCATTACACTAGCAACTGATAGTAATGCTAGTGCAATTTAGCTTTTACATCATCCCTAGTGAAATAGGAGAATAAATCAATGTTTCCTATGTTGGATTTCTTATTAATGTGATATTTCAAAAATCAGATCTTGTTTTTTAGTAACAAATTGGTATCAGAATGAGTAATATTCCAGTTCATGACCAGTTAGTAAAGTTAGCCTAATCCAGTATCTTGCTGCTTCGCTAAATAGTCTAGCAATCACAATCTGACTCTTGTCATAATCATCCAAATCCTTAGCCTGGCCCATTTTTTTTCTGGTTCCAACACATCAACTTAAGAGACAAAATGTTTATTTGCTGCCTAATATATACCATCCACTGTGTCCATTGTAACAAGATTAGCAATGTTATTCAATTCACATATGTCATAGTGGTCCATCAGCAAGTAGATTAATGGACTAATACTGTTGACTAATGGTTTCTATAGTATGTAGTATATATACTCATGGACCTGTTTGTATACTTACTCAGTTATTATCTATACCGATTATCCTGTTCATGATCACAGGAGGCCTGGAGCCTATCCAAGGGTACTCCGGGTACGAGGCAGGTACGCACTGGACGAGATGTATCACAGAGGACACACAAGGTCACACTGAGGTGCATGGCCATAGCACTAAGCACTATGCCAATTGTGATGCCCTTGATTGTATAGAGTTCAGTAAATCGGCAAAAAATGTACTGTGTGCTGTTGACTAATGGTTTATGTAGTATATATACAGAGGGGCCCAAAAATATATACAGTACACTACAACAGTTATCTATGCACTAGATAACAGTTATCTATGCCCTTTTTTAAAACTTAAATTGAATAATGGCTACAATGTGTAGTATTATGTTTCCTCTAAACATGTCAGTAGACGCACAATCATAGATGCTATCATGTGACTTATTCATTTTTATGCATCATATATATTTTTATGTTGAAGTGTGTATGCATTTTTTCTGCCCCTTTGTATACCTGATTGTATATAGTTCAGTAAATCAGCAAGCGATTTCAGACACATAGTGTGTGCTGTTGACTATCTGTCCATGTGTTGATATTTTAGGACTTGAAGACTTCTACCAGTCCACATTTTGCTCACCACCAGCAGTCTAACACAGTGATGGCTAAATCAATCAAGGTAAGAACATTAATCTCTGTTTTCTGCGTGACCTTTCTGCAGCATGAATGAAAACGTAATATTCTTCAGCTCCTACAGTATGTACCTTCCTATGAAATCAAGTAGGACCTTATTTAAATGAGTACATATATTTTACTAGCTTATCATACAGTACACATTTCTGTAACAAGTCATTAACAGAGACACACCATGTACTTGTATACCACCCCTAACTGATCTGATTTGCCTAACCAAACATGAGCACAGTGTACCATGAAGGAAAGATGTTAAAGCAAGAATGCTAATGTTCAAAACCATCAAAGTCAGAACAATTCAAATCAGTAATTAGCGAGAGAAGAGAATCCATGATAACTTATGTATAAATAAATGCAATGAAGATTACACCATGTGTTGGTAATGAGTTTTATGCTTAGAAAAAAATCCTAGGAGCTTTCGAGCGAATAAAAATAGCAAGTAGAGAAGTGTACTTACATTAACACGCAGCACTGTGCCGCGATTCCTGTAGTACGAGCAAACACTCATCGAGCTCTACAGACACTATTTCTGTTTTATTTCTGTTAAATTCCACAAATCAATTTACAAGAACATTGACATTTTGCAATGTTTACATGTTCCTGAGGATGTGATTAAACGGAGTGCTGTCTTATATACATAAGACTGATGGGTTCATCTCAGATTGATGATTCTGCTATGAAGAAAAAAGTGGTGTTAGACATGTAATTGAAATCGTCAGTGATGAAATTAAACAAACCACTGTAAGAAAAATAAAGAATGAGAATCGTTCATGGATCTAGACAGTTAAGAGAGCTACAGTATGGAATTGTAATGCACAGAATTCACAGAATTTAGCACCCTGTAACACCTGCCCACCCACTGGATGCATATAGATTTTAACACTGACATGTAAATCTATTAAATTCCCCTGCCTCATGGGTAGGTAACATTGTGATGCTTCTCAATCCCCCCCACATAATAAATGGGGTTTTTATAATATTACATTGTGCAGCCAAAAAGAGGTTACCATTTCTGAAGGGTCAAAATACTGGGCTTCATCAAGCCTGGAGATGCAAGGCTGCATATTAAAAAATATCCAAAAATAAAAACCATAGCTACGTTTAATAGTAAAAGTAAGAGCATTTACATAAACATACAATGTGATGAGAACACACAGTATTGGAACTTAACAGCTGTGTGGCCATACGAAAACCACTTGTTAGTGAGACTAATCAGAAAAAAAAGCTTAAATTCCTTAGGAAGCATAAAGACTTACAGTATGTGTTTCTTAGATATTTTGGTTATTCTGATGGTACGTAGTTAGTAACCCAGTAACCAGTGTAAGGACATATCCATTGAAGGAAACTTCAGAACACTTTTTCTGAGTCGCTCTGAATGACAGTGTCTGCCGAATACCTAAATGTACAGTAGATTGGACTTTGGAGCAATGGAAAAAGCAATGCAACTTCTTTTATTTAATTTAATTGTTGTTGTTTTTTTGGCTAGGCAGTGTATATGTAATCATAATATAAGGTTTTCTTGTCAATAAGAATGTTTCTTCTCCACATTTTCTCCACTTGGCTAGTTCCCACCCACCAACTACAAACCTACCAGCTACCAACACGTGGGTGTAACACGTGCTTCCTCTTAGGCCATGTCCACACGTTTTTCTCAGCGGCTTTCGCCTTTCGTCCACACGCAGCTTTGGTCGTTGAAAACTTTTGGAAAACTCGGTCGAGAGTGAAGATTTTCCAAAACTCTGGTTTCAGTGGTGTTCTGTGGACAGAGAAAACAGAGATTTCGGCTTGTTGTAACGTCACCTTGTGCCGATGATGCCATTGTTTATGTGCTTGTCTCCTTGATATGACGTCACCTTTGTTTTTTGCAATGGTGGATGTAGTAGTAAACTAGTGACTGTGTTAATGTTGCGTACTGGACTTTTTACATGTGTGTACATACACACGCAGTTACTCACACATGATGACTGTGTATAACTGTGTATGTGACAAATAAAATTTGAATTTGAATTACGTTAACAAACAGAGGTGCCTGAATATACATTTTGGACGGGACCCGTTGAACTTCTACAAACGCAACAGGTAATGACGTTTTGTCTAGGCTTCTGATTGGCCCCCTGTTGGTTAGGGAAGCTCCTAACAGCACTTAATAGGGCGTTTTGCGTTCTCATGTGGACAAAGATATTTTTAAAACATAGCTCGTGTGGACAGAATTATTTTAAAAAACGAAGTAAAAAAGTTGCAGTTTTTAAAAATATCCGGCTACATGTAGACATGGCCTTAGACATGTTAAACAAACCAACCATGTCATTTCAAACTACTGCTCATGCTGGGTGACATGGTGGAATAACACACTCTAGGGGGGGAAATAACTAAAACGCTGTCTGCCCTCTTCTACATTCACAAGTTACCAGACAGCCACAATCTACAACAGGATAACATTGTGCTAAATCATGTCCTGCTTTATAAGCTGACGCATAACAAGCACAGAAGTCAAATTGTTCAATAAAACTAGGACTATTCATAAAGCATACCTTGACAATACATTAAATGTTTATTCGATGTTTATATGAATTCTTGCCATCTCCTCATTCATATTTCACCAAATATTTGTTTTTTGATTTAAAGTTGAACCCTACTACATTTGACCACAAGAATTGTATTTTTTTTCTTTCTTTTTTTCTTTCTTTCTTTTTTTTTTCCAGCTGGCACCCTCAGAGGCCTGAACTCTGTGCAGGTCACCTTAATAATTTCTTTACCTGCAAGTGTACTCTGAATGCAAGAAACTTTTCCTGTATACTGTAAATTCTGCCCTAGCTTTTGAACTTAAGTCAGTGACTCTAAGGAGTAAGGAAACCAGCAAGGATTATTGTTATGCTCTGTGGTTGCAGAAGGCCAGTGCAAGGTCATACTTGATTTTAGGTTTCACAGTTAATTAGGGCAAAATTGATTCATAGTACACAAACGGTTCACTGGTCAAAAACGTAATAAAAAATGTAAGCGGCTGTTCAGATGCTTAGAAGGCAGGGAAAATTCTCTAAAGTGCTGCCCCTCTGAGATATTTGCTTTTTGATAGAAATCAAAGAGCCAGATCACCTAAATTTCCCAGAACAGCTCTCTTTATCCTGGGTAGTGAGTATGCTTTTAAATCATAAATTGTGCAGCTTCTCTCTTGAGGAACATCAGAGCATGTGAGCAGAAAAGAACTTGGCCACAGTCAGCAGGTTGTTTAAGCGCAGTTTTCTTGGCTGCTTTTTCGTTTTATTTTCCTGGTTCTTGGCGTACTTATTTTCTGTGCAATTTAAATTTTCTGTTTAACATTGGTACATTGGTAATGGGAGCTTACTAGTTCAAATGGAAATTTATCATAATCATTTGGAATTGATTTGATTGGGTCGTTTGAATCGGTGACTTTCCCAGAGTGTGTGTGTACAGTATACACAGATGTGTAAGCGTCCAGAGATGGTGACACAGAGAGAGAGAGAGAGAAAGAGTGATGTCTCAGTCCTCAAGTGACCATTGTGACTTACAATGCGTGTATATGTGTGTGTACACGCACGTTTGTGTGCTTCTGCAATTTTGCCTTCAGGCTTAGGATGCCATATGCAGCCTAGAGAGACTTACCCTTTAAGGACCTGCTGACACATGCAGACAGTCTCCACACTTCACTTCATACTCCAATACACAGTCAGGGTCAACTGTTGTTACGCTCCAAGTGACGCCACCTCGAGCGATGTGCCAAAGTGTCAGTGCAACTGTAAAGCTGACAACACACTTAACATGCATGTTCAACAAGAGATATCACGATTGATCAAGCTCTGTCAAACACGCGGCCGTTCGGCCACGACCGGCTCCATAGTGGTTCGAATCCGACCTACTGGATGAATACTCCTCACCCTGGAGATATATCCATCGTTTCTGTGGTTACTTAAAGGGCTGGGTTGCCAGCTCTCCTTAATTGTTAAGTAACATTATGTTAAAGATGAATGTATATTGAGCACTTTACAACACCTTCTAACATCTTTCAGCCATTCAGATTTCAATAACGGAAACTGACCATGCTAACATCCTTGATCTAGCTTCAGCAAAACAAGCATTACTCCTACAGGGCGTTTAACCCCTAAGGGCGTATTGAGCCATTCTATTCTTAAAATATAAGGGTAGAATACACACACAGACACACACCTTTTATAAATCTATGTCTAAAAGTTTGGAGTCTGCAATTCTAAAAGTTTGGAGTCTGCACTTATGACTGATATCTTAAGTTGAGATTCCGTGAACATCCCACAAGAGCTGCTTTTAACAAACTTAAAATAGCAGTTTTAGAGTCGGTCTGAACCAGTAGTCTAGACATCACAATGTGGGCCTTGTCACAGTAGCTACAGTTACAATATCTCATTACAATGTCACCTAGAGTAGAAATGGCTGGGATATGTTAGGCAGCAAGTGAACCTTTTTTTCCCCTGAAGTTAATGTGTTGGATGCAGAAAAAATGGGCAAATGTAAGGATTTAAGTGACTTTGACAAAGGGCCAAATTGTGATGGCTAGATGACGGGGTCAGAGCAACTCCAAAACTGCAGATCTTGTATGATGCTGTCCCAATCTGCAGTAGTCAGGACCTACCAAATGTGGTCCCAGAAAGAAAAAGTGGTGAAGCAATGACAGGGCATGAGTGGCTAAGGCTCATTGATGCACGTGGGGAATGAAGTCCCGTTTGATTCGATCCAGTAGAAGAGCTACTGTAACTCAAGTTGAGGGAAAAAATATATTGCAAGTTTAAACCACATTAAAATATCCATTTCTGCTCATTATCTGAGGTCAGATGAAAATGAGTCTGCCCTTTTGACAGATTTCTTGCGAGTTTCTGTGCGCCATGACAGAAATGATTGATTTAACACGTCTCTTGTTATTTCAGGCTATTAAGTCTAACTTCAAAGGATTGATGCTACAGTGTGTCAGTTGCAGACAATTTCATCACAACAGCAACACTTCACTGTGATTCTGCGAAAAAATGTGCTCACAAATGCCATTTTGTTGTTCTAGATACTCTGATTGGAGCTAGTGACCTACCACTGCCAGAAGAAGGGGAAAAAATCCAGAAACTGATCTGTATATAAGAAATAAAATGCAAGATGGCATACTACGTAATATAAGAACATAATGCATGATGTGTGGTTGTGATACAGCCTGGAACAAACCAGACTAACTGTTTGCTACCCTCAAGTGGATTAATATTTAATAATAGAGATTTTGACAACCACATCATTTATTTATTAATGAACCACACATTGTGCTATGTATCTGAATTAAATGTTATGAAATGTCGATAAGGTATATTAGTTCAAGTTATAAAATTAGATTAATATAAGTTTTATATAGCCTATATAAAAATATATTTAAAAAATAAAAAAATTTATAAAAACTGGTGTTTCTTTACTGGTCCTTTTTCCCCCCCCACTTAATCCAGATGTTAATAGTTTGGGGGTGGTGGTGGTTATATTGCCGAGTTGCTGGAAAGCTCTTTTGAAGCTTTTACCACAATGGAAAACTTACTGACACTGGAGACTCCTTCCATGAATATTGAATTAATCTTCTAAGTGAACAAACGTTCATTATCAGTCTTGGATTTTCCAAATTCCAAATTGCCTCTGAACAGGCCGTGTTGTATTTAGATTTTTCATTACTGCTAGTTTAACGTGACTGTGAGCGTCTGTCACTGCGCTGACAGGTTCATTACTCGCCTTAATGCTTTGTTCATGGCTAACGCAAGCTACAAAGCTAACTAGCTTCTAACACATGGCTACTGTAAATCTCAAAAATAAAAATCTCAAATAACGTTTAACCCTTGACAATACACATTAGAACATGCCTGTTAAGGTATGATTAGGCATCTATGAGACATTCATCCTGTTGGCTACATGACAGGGAAAACAGAGATGAAGATAAGATCCTGGTCTTTCAATTAAAAACGTTACAATAGTATGTGTTAGTAAATAATAATTAGTGAATATTGAGGCCATGTTCTTTACATGTCCTCCTCCTGAAGGGAGTTTATGACCTGTTCTGCTCCTACTTGTTGCGCAGGTGTTCTTCCGAGCAGCGGACAGTCAGCCGCTAGCCATCTGCCAAGTGAGAGTGGAGCCGACTCCCCACATCGTCGACCAGACCTTTCGCTTCTATCAGCCTGAGCTCTCCTTCTTTAAGAAAGCCATCCGGCTGCCTCCTGCTGAACCCGGCGCACCAGGTGTTGCTCATTATCAGCCTTACAACTGTTTGAAGGCGCACACACACACACATACACACATACTTTCCACCTCTGTTGCTTTCCCTTTCTCTTTCTGTCTCTTACTAACATTTACACATTTATACAGTGCTGTTCTGTTCAACATTACTGATTTAAAGACCACATTTGTCCTCTGTCTCCTCTCTCTCTCTCACACACATACACACACACACAGATGTTTGTTCCAGGCTCCAGGTGCGCTGCAGCGACCCCAATGTGACCTGCCACGTCATTGGCACGGTGAGCCGGGCACACTGCACCTTTCAGACAAACCGGAAATGAGGCCGAGAGGAAACACTTTATTAATTCACTAATATATGCTGCACTAATGATATTCATTAAAACTGCTCTGCTGAAATGACTTGTTCTTGTGTTATTTAATCGGTAAGTAAATTAGACAAATAAATAAGCTGATTATTATATTTTAATGCACCGCAGGCTCCGGGGGAACCTCAGGACATTTATCTGAAAGTGCCAGGGGCTCCCAGTCCACAAATTAAGACATTTGTCATCACTGTGTTCAAGTATGTGCCATTTCTCCTTTGCTCTCTGCGTGTGTGTATGTGTGTATTTGCATGTGTATGAGTGGGCAAGCCTGCGTGTAGCTGCAGCATCCTTGATTAATCTCTGCTTGTGTGATTAATGTCATTTGCTTAATCAAGGTTTCTCATTTACTGTCTGATTGCATCATGTTGCAATATTCATTTATTCATCACAGTCAGAGTTAGATATTTCTCAGTCAGGGAAATGGAATAAACAGCATCATGACAAACTGTAAAAGAATCATGACTCTTCAGGATTTGGATTCAGTAAAGACTTCAGTGCAATTGTGCAAGACAGTTGCACTCATTAATACATTAACATTAAACACCAGTCACAGAAGCTCATTCAGCCAAAAAACACATCTGATAACGTTAGTGACGACACTGCCATCTTCAACAACGCTTTTTTTGTTTTTCCGTCTCCTCAGTAAATGCTTCTAAGTCTTTCGGAATTGCGTCTAAACCAGCTAGCATGAGCTACAAAGCTAACTAACAAATCCCAAATCTGTCCACCACGGACACCTGTATACCTACGACCGCATCATCCGTGCTGATAATTAGTACTACAGCACTCCCTCTCATGTGATATTGTTAAATTAATCACATTTAAAGTTTGGTTACTCCTAAAAGGAACAATTATTTTAGACCTAATATCGGATTGGCTAAGAACACTATCTTTAGACCCATGATAAAATCACTAATGTCTGTAGTGTCATGAATTATTGCTTAATATAGATTCCATATGTAATTACTGTGAACATTTTGACAGACAGTATCTGATGTTTTTTTTTTTTTTTTTTTTATTACAGCACGTACTCAGTACAATAGTATTCAATACCTTGATTACAACTTGACATTTAAAGTCTGAGGAAATCTCGCTTACTGTAACGAGCAAGAATTTTGTGCCAAACTGAATATTCTGAGATAGTAGAAATAATTACGATCGTACACACAGTATTTATGATTTTATGATTAAAGTACAGGTATCAAAATGTCAAACACTCTTGGTGGTGAAGTTTGTGACGAGCACAGTCATGAATGCTTTTTGAATAACACATCCCAAAAGTAAAAGTAGCCCCTCTTTGTTATTGGTCTTTTGGCTGCTCCCGACAAGGGGT
This sequence comes from Clarias buthupogon, assembly GCA_030014345.1. Taxonomy (NCBI): domain Eukaryota; kingdom Metazoa; phylum Chordata; class Actinopteri; order Siluriformes; family Clariidae; genus Clarias; species Clarias buthupogon. Next base: position 9,606,876 of record JAQMYK010000039.1, on the reverse strand, counting down.
CAGCACACTGGACACTTGGTCTGGACAACCAAGCTTGGTACAGGTTTTATGCCGGATGCCCTTCCTGACGCAACCCTCCCATTTTACCCTGGCTTGGGACCAGCACTGCATTCAGTGGCTGTGGTTCGGGCACTGGCTGGGAATCGAACCCGGGCCTTTCTCATGGCAGGCGAAACACCTACCACTGAGCCACCAGTGCCCCAAATGTAGCCCCTCTTTCTCCTTGTATAATAACCTCCACTCTCCTAAGAAGGCTTCCCACTAGATTTTGAAACGTGGTTGTGGCGATTTGTGCTTCTTCAGATGAGGAGGTCTGGCACACAGTCCAGTGCGATTCATGTTTTTGTACTGGACTTGGACTTCTGTGCCAGGTATAATGGATAGTTTGAAACCTGATTCGAGCAGGTAGAACGTCCAGACTGAGACCCATCTTTAGAAATTTTATTCGAATTTAATTTCAAGCCACCCTTGGATGAGGTCCAGATTGAATTGGGAAAATTCAGATTCAGTTGGAATTTTTTTTTTTTTTTTTTTTTCCTGTTCAGACTACATGAAAGCAATCTGATATGCCAAAAAAACGATTTGGGCTAACGGAATTTGTAATGCTATGTAACACACCAAGATATCCTAGAGTATACAATCCCACCTATGTGGCCAATATAGGAGTGTGATGGCCAGGGGTCTACATACATTTTGACAGAAAACAAATAGTGTACTAAACTCTTAATCAGTTTCAGGAGGAACCATACAATATGCTTATTAAATATAACACCTTTTAATACTTTCATGCACATTCAATTAAAAGTTTAATAAAAGTAGCAGTCATTAAAAAATAGTTATTGTAATAGACAATTTTTTAAATATATTTTTAATCTGTTTCTGTGACCAGCATTGCCATGCAATACACACCATAAGCAGCATAATGAATTAAACTTTTGGTCTTAAAACCAAAGCATATATTTAGAAAACGTGTAAGATCTGAATTTGACAATTTGCACATGCACCAGAAATTGCAGTGGTTGGAGTCTCACCGCGATGTTTGTCTTCTCTTTATAACTGTATACGATTTGCATACATGAATACACTTACCGCTTATAAAACACTTTCTCTATATACTTTGAAAATGTCTTTTTAAATTATTCTTGGTATCCCTGACCTCGCACATCCAAATGTTAAACCGTCTTTTGGTTAGGGCTGGTAAGTGGTAATGTGAATAAGTGATGTGTTTTGTGTGTGTGTGTGTGTGTGTGTGTGTGTGTGTGTGTGTGTGTGTGTGTGGTAGTGATCCCTGGCTGGCCTCTCCCACTCAAACGTGGCAGGTGTACATGCATTACCTGCAGAAAATGGATATTAGCTGTGTGTGTGGTACGCTCAGCTGGCACTCCCTGGTACTGCGTGGTACACAGAGCATCCGCAAGGTCAAGTGCTACACATCCCACCCTCTGGAGCTACAGGTACACATGGTGGGGGACGGGGGGGTCAAAGGGCAAAAGAAAGTTGTGACTTAAAAGTATCTTGAATATAGAGTGTCTAGTGTTCAATTTTGTACATTTTCCCCCATTATTTTAAGCTTTCCTTTGTATTATTGTATTGACAGATCATTTAGAAATAAATGCTCACTAATTACATTTAACTATATTGAGGATTGTTTTACTTGGAAAGTATTGTGTTTTATTATTTCTTTTTAAGAATGTGAATCACAGTTTCAGCAGTTTTACGTTGTAGAGCAGGGAGATTACTGCCTTGATGAGATAGACTTGAACAATGAGGCAGGATTGAAGGTGAAACGAAAGCAATCATGAAACAAAGGCAATACATCAGCCAACACGAAATCCTTTATCTGATTGTTCTGTGTTCTGATTTATTTTTAGGTCACACTTTGAATGCAAGAATACTTTGTTTATGTTACTTTATGTTAACACTTAGCACCACAGTTTAGCAGATGATCTATTTACAGGCTTTAATCTGTCAGTGCAAACCAGCATGAAGTTTGACATGCAATGAAAATAATCACAAACAATAATCACTATAACAATCACTCATTGAATTCATTTAGCCCTAATCATAATTTCCTGCTGTTCACAAACATAATTAACTGAATCTATTATTTCTAGTTTTTTTTTTCTTTTCTGTATAATACTATGCATATGTGGTTAATAACTGGACAGTCATGTACTGTACTGTATACATCTTCAATAATTACAGACAGTCTCTTGAAACTTTTTCTATTTACAATATAACAGTACAAACTTTGGTGGTGTACAGCTATACTGTACTTCTGTGAGAATGATCACCAGTCTTGCTAAAGAAGCTGCCTAAATACTTACATTTCTGATAATAATTCTAATTAGAATATCATTTCACCACCATGGGACCTGTGCACACTCCATGTGCTTACAGCAGTAAAATTTTCTGCACATGTAATGTGTAAAAAAAATGTAACCATAGGCACATACAATAACAGCAGTTCAACACAGTAATTAGCACTATAAACAATATTTAATGATCCACACATAAAAACATTCAAACTAAGGCATTCAAACTGGGATTATAGGTGTGAAACCTATTAACATTTACAAAAGACTGTACCGTGATGAGAGTCTTAGTTCGTGAATGAGGATCCCAGCCAAAATAGCTCAGATCCCACTGCACTCGATCCTGTAAAAAATTCAGCAAGTGGAATACTAGATCCTTGCAAATTGATGGATAACTTCACCAGTCTGTGGAAAACACGCATCTGTCTATAGGAACTGTACACACAATCATTCATGAAAACCATGTGCACATTAAAAGAACTCAACTTGGAGTACTCCTGACCGCATTCCAAGCTATTTACACATTTGGGCCATTAAAGGAGTTCCTCGGAGGCCAGTGCTTCAGTCATAAACCAGGCATTATGGCTCTGGCATACTGAGAAATGTTTTCTACCTTGATGGTAGAAGGTACTAGTGAGATCTTTCCCCGATCCCAGCCAGGAAAGCCGCCCAGCCGACGGACATCAGTGAGGACTCCCGCCTGATGCCGCGCCCAGAGAGAGATGGGAGGGGCAAGGCCAGCCATCGACAGCGGGAGAAGAACCGTTTAGGGAGCGTGCAGGAGCGCTGCCTCCGCGTGCTCCGTTCTGCCACTCCGCCCACCGCCACCTTTCGCCAGCTGTGTGCCCGCATGCCAGCTGGGCACTGCCCCCAGACCTGCACGTGCACATTCTTTGCATCCCTTTCTTTCCATTCTCACTCCTTTAACCTTTTCCTTCCCCATTTTTCCTCAGTAAATTATCCTTTTTCCCATAAGACCTCGCCTCGTGTCCGAGGTGACCCATTACATCTTATATCCGAGTTCTTATAAAGTCCTGGTTTGACTTGAACAACTCTCATGTGTATATACTGTCAGGCAGGAGGTCTAGAGGAAGACCAAAGAAGAGATTTATGGATGCAGTGAGAGAGGACATGAAGTTAGTTGGGATGAGAGAAGAGGATGCAGAGGCTAGAGTTAGATGGAGGCAGATGATTCGCTGTGTCGACCCCTGGAAGGAAATAGCTGAAAGACAAAGAAGATGAAGATATAGCATAAGCTTTAAATAAAGAGAATGTATTTTCTAAAGCTTATGCATATGTAAACGTTTATGTAACTTGACCTGAACCAAAAGTTTTACAGCTGATTTACAAATCAGTAGTGTTCCAGCAGCGCTGATGTACTTCCTACTTCTGTGTATATGTTGATGAATGCCAATCATCTATTAATTACCAAGCGCATGCACTGAACACCTGATTTGCATGTAGTGACGCCCACAAGACTCTATTAAAATTCATGTGCACAGACAGCTGTGAGTCAGGAAAAAAAAACCTGGAAAACCTTTTTTTTTTCCTGTCGGTTAAATAAACAGCAACAGGGTAAAGCCTGAAAAACAAGAGTGAAAATTATTTTTACTCAGTGCGTTATACTGTATAATGTTAATACAACAAAGTGAAAGGTAAGTCTTCTGTTCCCTAAGGCATTTGTTTACAGCCTCCAGCTTTGCACAGACAGAGTAAGGCATCCTCTACATATACATTGAGGTTTAATTTGCCATAACAGAATGTTTATTTTTGTTTTTCTCAATGTATGGATATGTGTTGGCTGGTTTTCTTTTTGACCTGAACTAGTGCTCACAATGTAGAGAACATATGGATTTCACAAAAGTTTATTGATTTAATCCCTATCCTAGAACTAATATGAATAGGTGTTTCTAATAACTTCAAAGCATTATCTTTGTTGTTCTGCATGTAAGAGTGTCTGCTAAATCTAAACCTGTAAATGTAATAAAAAATAACAGTATAAGCAACATATAAAGGTGCAGTAATTCATGCTAATTTGAAGTCAGGGTTTTATTGGTTAGTATTCTTATGCATAAATTTCTACCCACTTTAAACAGGAGTAAAATGTTTTCATAAATAAAATGCTGCAATAAATTGCGTTTTATCAACTGAAAATACCTTGATTTTCTTCAGAATGTTTTCTATACAATTACAATAAACCGAATATAAGATTAATTAAGTTTATTTAAAAAAAAATAAGTCTATTTCTAGTCATTTTGTATTAGTGTTTAGAGTTTTTAATAGATAATGTTTAATTATTTTTAAATGTATTCTTCACTATTTACAGCTTGAAATTACTAATCAATATTTTTAAATTACATTTACTAAGCTCATATTTGGTTTATTGCCATCTTACAGCAGGAAATACTTGCTTGGTAAGTCTATTTAAATATTTTCAGTTGCTGAGATGATATTTTTGCAGTGCAAATTTGTGTAAACACCCATATAAACGATTCACACATTAAATCATTAGTTTCAAGCTTGTGAAATGGGGCCTTTGATTATTTGTTTCTGTGTTGATTTGGAAATATACAATTGTCACAGGAGTATCTGAATTTACCAGCTACAAAAAATAAATGGTTACACTGGGTGTTATGTTGCCTTTTTCCTTCCATGCAGTCCTAAACTTGCAGATGGTTACATGATCGATGAAGTCAGAATAAACTATAACATGAATTGTAGTTCTTGTATACATGTTGGCATGGGCTTCTTTTTCAAATTCTAGGAATAATTAAGGAATATTTAATATTATATTAGATATTTAAATTTTTGTTATATTCCTCTGCATTTTTGCACTACCCATAAGTTATAATATTGTCTTTGCAAAACTGTATGTTTCTTCCATATTCATTCTGTATGTACTGTACTAAATAAACATGCATACTGTATATGTACACTTATAAGGCATAACATTTAAAACCAAAACATTAAGCCCACTATTGTCTAGGTTCCCCTTGTGCCATTTGGGCTGGCTCTTGGCCCTCGGTTTATGACACCACAAGATTTCTTTGGTGTGCCGTGGTGTCTGCACTGGGACATTAGCATCAGATCCTCTGGGTACTGTGGGTTGTGAGGTGATGCCTCCGTGGATTGGATTTGTTTGTCCGGTGCATTTGCGGTCTGATTAAAATCTGGGGATTTTGGAGGCGGGATCAATAGCCTTGGACTCTTTGCCTTTTAAGCCCCATACTTGACAGACTGCAGTGTACTGAGTGCTCTGGTGCTTTTCTATCGCGTATCAGCATTGACATTTTTCAGCATTTTGTGCTACATTACATTTTCTGTGGGATCAGACAGGACGGGCTGAACCCAAGATGAGTTTTGGGTTCCCATGATCCTGTGACCAATTTATTGGTATCTAATTGATAATCAATGTTATTCAGTTCAACTAGTGATTGTGTTTCTGTTGTGACTGATCAGCGTACTGTATGTTCTGTTCCACATGTAATATTTTTAACATTTTCACCACTACACATTGTTTGTGCATGTATACTATTTTTGCCATATATTCTATTAATAATACCTACTGCACCTCCTGTACATTAGACCCCCATATCCATGTACATATAAAAAAAGACCCTCATAACCTTTTTTGTTATTTATTATAAATATGCATACTTATGCATTTTTGTTTTTAAGTTTAATCTGAGTTAATCTAATCTAATCTAATATCAACTGTGTGTTATCCAGGTGGACCCAGAGGATGTGTTTGCTCTTCCTGCTCTTGGTGTGCAGGACATTAGGCTGGGAGTGAAGGCTCTGCATTCTGGAAGCTGTTTCCGTTACCTTAATGTGGTGGATATGGACACGAGGCAGCTGGTGGCATCCTGGCTTCTGTGCCTCACCTGCAGGCAGCCTGTTATATCACGGGTAATCACGTCTTTATTGTTCAAATCCTGGCATCTCTTTAACAGCAGTGTTTATACTTACAACCTTGTTATTTTACTGGAATGCACATCTTCATGTGAGTCATACAAGATGTCACATGTCACAAATTAATGGATTCACTAGTGATGGATGTTTCTGTCCGACAGCTAAATAAATTAAATAACCAAGCTAGCATACTACATACCACAGGCATTGTATTAATAAAAAAAAAAGGATTTTACAACATCTACTGGCTCTTCAGGAATCTGAAAATTCTCCTATCACTATGTGCTAGCTGCATAGACTGTAACCTAATGCCCTAGTAGAACTGCATGAACTGTAATATTCCAGATATTACAGATATATGCATTAATTTTGACATCTCTTTTTCTATATTAAATAACATTTTCTTTGCTCAAAACATGTAAGACGTGTGTTAGGTACAGTACAGTGCATTGCAAAAGCCTTAGGTGTAGAACATGTGTAGAATTGTGTAGAAATGCTGATAGGAGATAGAATATTAAACATTTGATGTTTTCTACAGTAAAAAAAATTGGAGACAGCACTAGACTTAACAAAAAGATAACATTTGATGGGACAACCCGTTGCTTTTCAAAAATATATCAGCAGTTTCTGGTACACTTTTGCAGTTTTATTAGAAAATTGGCTGGTAAGTGTCCTGGAGAATCTGCTACAATTCTATTGGAGACTTTCACTGTCATACTTGGTTTTGCCTTTTCCAGGTAATCCCTGACAGGAAGCAATCACTTCTTCTTTCTTTCTTTTTTTTTTTTGGTCTGAAAAGCAGTCTGTTATGCAATACTGAATGTTATCTTTATTGTGACATTCAGTTTTAGTTGGCAATACAGTATAATGCCTGTAAATCTTAAATGTTGTTATAACATTTATTTTGTTTAGAAGGGCATGCCCATATAGATTGGTGCATCAATCATTCCAGCCCTTATGATTATCATGCATAATATACTATATTCATGTTACACGCCACATTGTTCAATTGCGATTTTTTTGCAATTGCAGTGCTAAAGTGCAGTGGTAAACACAATGATAGACCTCGGCGGCCCTCCCTGCCTGGTTGTATTAGCCTTAATGTGGGAGTCCCCCTAGCGACGAGTCCACTTACCTCTGCTGAAGAGAAGTTATTCATTTAGAGTCACCAGCCTCAAAAATCACCAATTAACAGCACCTCAGATTAGAGCCGTTATGATGGTTTTACAGAGCATAAGTTGCAGAAACATCGCAATATCAACTGTTCGAAGGACATTATTGCATATTTTGGACACCTTCAGCATTGTTTTTCAAAGTAGAAACAAAGAAAAATCAAGAAACAACGTGGAATTAGAAGCTGTTAGAAACTATTGATTGGAAGTGTGTGTTGCATTTTGACTCGACCACTTGCAGCAATTTTGTGCTTAGTTTGAATGACGGATAAACATCCAAGCTTAATTTGTATTCTTTAAGACACACTAGTCCTTGAGGCATTCAGCTGCGGAAACAGTGGTTTTTAGACGTTACACAGTTTCCATTAGCTCCTGGATGCACTTGGGTTTTAAAGACATGTAGAATTTGGACCAGAGAGCCCAGGGGATTCCATATGCCTTTAACTTATCTGTAGATCTGTCGGTTAAGTGACACATAATGTTCTTTTAATTTACCAGAAGTAATGGCACCATTTGCATTAAGAACAGACTGTGACATGATGTAAGTAATTTGGAACATAAAAAAGCACTTTAATATGGTTACCTCATCTGCCCATGTGTGGCAGAGCAGCTTGAACAATGACAAAGAGGAAACATGCTTTTTTTAGATGTTGAATTCTACTTCAATCATGTTGCCTTTCTTTTTTATTCAATTCTTTCTCTTAAGCTTTCTTGCTACTTATCTTTTACACTCAGTTTCTATTAGCTTTATTTTTGTAATATATTTTTTGTTTGCCTTTCTTCTTACATCTCCTTTTGTGTGCACTGCTTTAATCGTTTCTTTTACCAATACTCTGTCTCTAGTTCTTTTTCTTAAGCTGTCATCATTCTACCCCACTTCCCTTTCCCTATTGTGTAGATCTGTGTAGCTCCCTCTTGCTTTTTTTTTTATAGCCTGACAGAAAACATGACATATTATAAAATGCTTTGAGGGGGAGAAAGAAAACTGCAGATTCGCAATTCCAAACCTTTTCCAATGCTAATGTGCGTTAACAAAAATGTTGTGAAAACTACTATTGTATGCTGTATTGTATCTGCAGGCCTTTGAGATTCAAGTGCATGTAGGAGGTGGGAGAGGTAGCAATAAGAAGATCACATTCACCAATCCCTATTCTTCCAGCAGAGGATTCAGACTGTGCTCGGACCATCCTGACCTGCTGCAGTTCAAAGAGGAAACATTTCAGGTTAGATAAAGCATGTAGTATTAGACACCCTGTTTTTTCAGGGTTGTGTTTTTTCCAGCCGCTATTCTAAAACCGTGAATCTTTTTTAACCATGAGCCTCTAGCTTATTTAAAGATAATGGCAGAACATTCTTTAATATTTGTCGAAGTTTTCACATTCATTCAGCTGTCACTTGTTGTTATTTGTTATTTATTTTAATTTGCTGATTTACTGTAAGAAGCTCCAGGCTTTTTGTCTGCTCAAGGTTCTCTAAATGAGTGGTTCTCTAAAAGTGGACCTGGCGATGTAGCTGTTTTAGCTGCATCGGTTTCAGGGACACACTGAATGAAGGGCATGTAAAAATGTCCCTTTTAAAACTGCTTTCTTCAGAAAACTCTTTACTTTACCTTGCAAAACAAGGTAACAACTCCAACAACTTTCAAGAAAAAAGCAGCATAAATCATATTACAGTACATAACTTTGTTTACAAAACATCCCCATGCATGATGTCATTTCTTTTCTAAACACACAGTATCTTCTCTCCCACTCATGATGACACAATGATGTTATGCACGTAATTGCACTTCGACTGTGTTCCTTTAAATCAGAAGGGTGAAATATCTTCTCCAGAAAGGACCAATGTTGGAGCATATTTTCATTCCAACCAAACAGATGTCACTGATAATCTGATAAGCCAAGAACGACTAATTAAACAGGTAGGTGAGGCTTCTGCTTGGTTGGAATGAAAGCCTGCAAAGATACACTGGCCCTTTCTGGTAAAGACCTGACACCTGTGCTATAGCAGGTCGGGTGGTGCATACATGTGTCTCTGTGGTCCTTAAGCTCAGGGTTCAATTCCTAGGTGGAAAAAAAAACAGTGGCTAAAACAATATTTGAGGGCAGAGGTAGTGCAATAGTTAAGGACTATGGTTCGAAAGGTCTGAGGTTCAAACCCCCCCACCAATTTGCCACAGTAGAGCTCTTGAGCAAGGCCCTTAACCCTCACCTGTTTAGATGTATAATGAAATAGAAAGTTGCTCTGGATAAGGGCGTCTACTAGTGATGCGCGGGTCGGGTATTTTTCCAACCCGCGGGTCCCGCTTTTATGAAATTATTTGGCCCGCCCCAACTTGCCCCGCACCACTGTATCTATTTTTACAACCCGCCCCGCCCCGCACCCGCGACCATTAAATGATGTAAATTCCCGAC
>JAQMYK010000039.1:9582893-9596966 GCA_030014345.1 Clarias buthupogon | reverse complement strand
ATAAAGCGACAATTTCTTTACCCGCCCCAACCCGCCCCGCGGGCTACCCGCGGGGTCCGCGGGTTAAAAGACGACCCACGCATCACTAGCATCTACCAAATGCGTGATGTTACTGTAAATTGTCTTTGTGACTTGTCTTTGATCCAGCCATGAGATGAATTTCTTTTTTTGTCAAAGACATTTTTAAAGGCTATGAAGGAAAACATTATAATTATTATTAGTAGTAGTAGAAGTAGTAGTAGTAGTAGCATATACTGTAGTTAGGTAATATACAGTACCTTCCTTCTTAAAATGATCATTTTAAGCAAGAAAAATGTTGGTCTTAATCTTAAAATTGGGTTTAATGATGTTATGTTTATATTAAACCAGTTTAATTAAAATGTGTTAAGTTTCCTGTTATTTAAGATATGTTTAGACCACATAGTCCACATGTACATGAACATAAAAAGAAATCGTTACTGAGAGAAAAAAGAGGTCTGACTGGATTTATCACTCTCTAACATCAAACATAAACCACAAATATAGTTCGACATGCACAATGTGCCAGGGTTGGGATTTTGGGCTGTGTGGCCATAAGAAAACCATGGGTGTGACAGGGGTCAGGGTAAGAAAAGAAGCACATGATGTGATCATGAATCATGCAAAGTGCCCACTGGACCAGGCAGTGAATTGAAATGGCCAGCATGGAGTGATACAACACTCCTATCATCTGTTTCCGCCCAATGAGTAATACAACTCCGGACAGAAAAAATGTTATGGCATTGAAACAATACCATGGTGAATGTGCACCATAATCAAAGTTTTTGTTTAGTTTTTTTGGTCAGGCAGTATGTCTCACACACGTTTATGATTATGGTCTTATATTATGCACACGGCATGAAAGCAGGAGTAGTAGAATTTCTGTAATGACAAATATTCACACCTCATTTGTCTACCAATATGTAAATACTGCATTAAAGAATATCGTTTTATGCATCACCTGCCAGTGAGTATGTCCAGTAGTCCAGTGGCTGGAGTGGCAAAAGGAGTTTGATTAAGTACATGTGACAAAAAAAGTATATATTCTACTGTAGTTGCTTTTTAATGGTATTTATATATCGGCACTACAGGTTTAGAAAGTCTCACATAATGCACAGTGTATCAGCACTGTCGCCACTGTAAACATTAAGTCCCCAAGCAATGTTATGGGTCAAATAAAACTGCTGAATCTCATAAAGAAAGGAAATGGGAAAAGACGGGGCTCTCTTTCCAGCAGCACAAAATGGACCATAGCTTTCATAAAGGTATTGTGAGGGAGGGAGCAGGGGACGTAGATCAGACAAATGACTTGGGGAAAGTCGCTTTATTGCAGAAGTTTAAACTCCTATCAGTTCTTTTTTTTCCTCAGTTGAGCCAGTCTGTAATCTCTGAAAGCTTTGGAGATTACGTAGAATGTTATTTAAGAATGTGTGTGGGCCATACCTTTTCTCCAGTGAGATACAGTACCTTGTTTTTTTCAGAGAGAGTGTGTGAACCATCAGGGGAAAAGAAAACAGGCCATTACCTTTATACCTGCCCCCAAAAGAGCAAAGGATGTGACACCTCTAGCATTAACTGCTATATACAAGACTTTAATTAGGGGCTGTTGATAAATTGCTTTAGCATCATTTATAGTCCGCATGCACTACAGTTGCCCTTTGCAGCGCTCTCAAAAGTCACCCGAACGTATTTCATAACCTCTAACGCCTATAGGGTAAAAATCCACCACTTATTACTTTCTTCCAGGAAGGATATTGCAAATGGGAAAATGTTAATTTCATCACTGACTGCTTCCAATGATTTGCTAAGGCAGTTCAACGAGTCTCATGACCACATGCGCTCCATATATCGGACTGTAAACAACTGGGCAGAGTGAAATAATGTGCAGACAGTGCTTGAAAAAAATATATTAATCATTCTTATGGATCAAATAAAAATGGCGAAACTCATAAAGAAAGGAAATAGCCAGTGCCATTTCTCCAACTGGTCAATGCTGCTTCAATTTTATTACCTTCCGGAAAATTTATGACATTTTTAAAGGTGTTTTGTTTTGTTTTTTGTTTTTTTTTCCCGCTCCTTTCAAGAGTGAATAACCGTGTCATCATAGCAACAAAAAAATCGATATTGCTGTGTGTTTTGAGGAGATTACTGTATAAATCCAGAATACAAGGCAATATGTCTCAGCCAGCCATTATATCTAATACAGGAAGAGAAAGGAGGAGAGAGAGGCACAGAGTGGTTTGACTTATATAAATCTTTAAAACTAAACTAAAGTGTGTAAAAGTCCTGTAAATTTCTTCCTTACAATGGTACAGCAGCTAACCTGACTGAATAGGAAAACAGTATTTACCTCTTTCTTGATGGTTGATTATTAGTTTACGTCTATAAATGTCATGTGTCTGAAACAGAGGTGTTTGCATGAGTGTGTTTTTAATGTCACTCAAAGAGAAAGAGCTTTTTTTTTTTACCTTTGGGAATTTTCCCTGATTTTGTACCTAATTTAGTAAGAGACAATTCCCACCCATCTTTAGGGCACTCCCACATCGAGCCTACAACTACCAATCAAGTGAGCGAGATAAAGCCTGTCAGGTGTTTTCTCTGAACCGTGTGACGCCAACCAACTGTCATTCTTTAGCAGATGGCATTGTGGCATCAGGATGTACTGTAGGAAGAAGGCAAGTCATCAGGGTCAGTGTGATGCTCTGGACAATGTTATTCTGGGAATCCTTGGGTCCTGGCATTCATGTGGGTGGTAATTTGACACGTATCCCCTACCTAAACACTATTGCAGATCAACTGCACACTTTCAAGGTAACAGTGTTTCTTACTTACTGTACCTCAGTGACTTCTTTCTGGACAAGGTGCTCTGCCACACTGCAAACATTATTGAGGAATGTTCAGAGTGCTGCACAAAACCTCACAACCTACAGGACTTAAGAGACCTGATGCATACATATTGGTGCCAGATCAGGCAGCTTGTCACATTCCCATGTTAAAGAATATAATCTCATGTCTTTCTGACAAACATAAACAAAAATAAATAAATAAAAAAAGACACTTTTATGATATTTTTTTGTTGTTTGTTTGTATGCACACACCTATTCTATGATCCTCTTTTTCAGAATTTAAAGTGCACATGTCCTTGTCCGAGAATGATCAGAATTTTAACACTTAACAACAGAATCTTTAGCATTCTGTGTATGTCAAAACTTTCCAGTCTGACATCTCTAGCTTCTGTGGCCCAACAAACTGCCTTCAGCTTAATAATTTACATACATATGGTTGGATAAACTGCAACAGAGGATCTGCTACAGAAACCATGCTGTTTAATATTTAAGAGTCGCTCAACTATGTTTTTCTCAACTTTTTTTTTCCAATATTTTCTTCAGATACAGACCACAGTCCATCAGTAGACTTTAACTGTAACCTTGCTATAACTGTTATTTTTATGCTTTACCTCATAATCATATTGTTTCTTTTTGTGTGGTTGTATTTTTGAATGCAGATTGAGGGAGGTGCGAGCTACAACATCGGGCTGCGTTTCGCTCCAAGTCAGAGTGCAGGTACAGAGGAGATCCTCGTCTTCATCAATGACCTGGAGGACAAGAACGAGGAGACGTACTGCATCAAAGTTGTCTACAGATAACCCGAACAAACCGGCACGTGAAGTTGTGCCGCGTCAGTGTCTTTTATCTGTGTAACCTTTTGGAACTGATAATCAATTTTGTAATAAAGTTAACTTTTGATATAACTGTGATGGAGATCACCTCAAGGCTGTATGTATGAATCGATATTCAACCCAGGATAATAAATGAAATGAAAGGAGGAAGGTGATTTTTATTTTTTTTTTATATATGTGAATATACATGGGAATGACACCTGTGCTTCTGTACACCTACTGTAGAAAGATGATGCAATAGAAATCATCAGCATGCCTATCCTAAATTAACATTGAAATCTGATGATAAAGGCCTGTTCTTCACAGCTTTATGACTTATCTACTGTATCCCTGTTGTTTTAAAGAGTTCTTTCAACAGCTTGTCTCCTGACATGAGCTTATATAGTAGGGGCATTCACGTCAATCTGGGACTTTTGATTCTGCAGAATAACACAGTTATGTGAGTAAAAACTACCACTGTTTCTCTATCCCCTACTACACTAAAGCACTTATCCCAGTGTTTCACTAGTGTTTGAATACCATCAAGGTAGAAAGTTTTATCAGTACACCAGAGCCATGATTAGTCTGTCTACTTCCCGTTTGAAAAGCTGTAGAAGAAAAAAAATTCCCTGATGATTTCTATTTCTAATAAATATGTACAAACTCGAGAACTACGTAGATGTTCCAAGATCAAATCTGGTTTGATTTGATTGGCAGCTTGATTAAATGAGCGGATATCCAAATTAAAATTAGGGCCATATTGTTCAGTTGTTAAATGTTCTGTCTGACCAGGAGCAACCTTGTTGCAAAAATTAAAGTATATTGATTTCCAAAAGACAAAGCACAGTGAAATGCTTGGTTTGCTGCAGTGATGTGAGATGCCTGTATATATGCTTAGTCTAAAATCTGTAACACACACACATACATACACAAATAAACAAATCAGCCATAACATTAAAACCACCACACAAGTATTGTGTAAGTCACACTTGTGCTGCCATAACAGCCCTGACTTGTTCAGAGGGCTGTTCACAAGCCCTCTGAAGGTGTGATGTGATCAATAGCAGCAGGTTTTATAAGTTGCAAGGTGGGGTCTCCATGGCTCAGACTTGTTTGTCCAGCACATCCCGCAGATGCTCAATCAGATTGAACTTTCTGGAATTTGGAGACTGAATTGAAATCCTTGAACCATTTCTGAACACTTTTTTTGGTGTCACTGGTATGCTGGATTGTGTTTAGGCAGGTGGTGAATGTTGCAGTAACATTCACATGAATGCCAGAAACCAAGGTTTCCCTGCAGAACACTGCCGAGCACATAACACTGCCTCTGTCAGCTTGACTTCATCCCATAGTGCATCCTGGTGTGATGTGACACTTTTCTTTCAAGGCCAGCATTAGCTTTTGCAGAAGCTTTCTTTGACTACTTTTGGTCTGAACTACCCAATGCATACTGGTCAATACAAGTTGCTTGTCTTACTATTACCAAAAACATTTATTTGCCAACAAGAAACCTAACCAGCTACCTAACCCACCCAGCTATAAATTTATAACATGCATTTATAACTTCCGTTTGATATTTTGCCACAACTCGTGCTGAATACAATCTAGGACAAGCACAGTAACTCTGTTGTTTATTCATGCTATTGTTTACCTCATTGAAATGACCCGTAGGCACAAAATTAGAGTTCTGTCTTCAAGGAATACATTTTCAATATAGCAAAAATAAGCAGTTTCCCCATATATAGTACTGTGCAAAAGTCTTGAGCCACCTCAATTTCTTTATATTTTGCTTCCAAAGGTCTAGACTTGTATTTTTAATGTAGTCTTGAGCAATAGTTCTCCAGACTCCCGGAAGGACTTTCTTGGCTCATGTTTCTGCCAAGATTTTGAGGGATTTCTTTTTTTTTTTGGTTAAGCCACACCTATGAAGCATAAAAAAATGAAGCATGAAAAAAGGCATGAACCAGGCAGAAACAGGTACAGATGATGAAAGATGATCGGGCTAGTGATTAGTATACTTGAGGCTGAAGAGTGGTTGGTACAGACAGAGAGGAAATGAGGTTGCTGCTGAGGTTGTTACATAAACAACTAATTTTTAAATTGCATGTTTAGGGACTTTGCAGCTTGTCACAGTTCTATAGTGACAGTATTTCTGTGATCTATCCAGACTCTTATTAAGCATATAATGAAACAAAAGCTGTGCATTAAACTGTATGAATTTTAAACATGGGTAATTAAACAGTAGCTCTCTGGCTAGGATCGGTAATGTGGGGTGGTGTCTCAACAAATGTTCACCCCGACTACATCTCAAACAGACTGGAAACAAGTCTGGTGTACTGTACATACATTGCTGATCTATGGCTTCCAAACTAGGTACAGTACATGTGTATAGTTGGTTTAAAGCCCCAACCCTAGTCTCCTGCTTGTGTCAGTTTCAAGGAGTGTGTCTGAAAGACAGGGGGGGCTTTATTGAGCATGTAGTTACAGTAGGTAGTTAGCTCTTTGTAGCTCAAACATGTTTCTATAAGTCAGATAAAGTGTAGCCACTTTTACACAGCCTTTTAAAACTGGGACTGTTGTGCCTTTTTTATGGCTCTTTATTCTGTCTGAGGCAACCTGAGATGGACTGGGGGTCATCTTTGTTGTCCTTTTGCTTGGGGCAAAACGAGATCAACGTCATCTCTGAACAGGGCTGTTATGTTTTGAGACGTGTGATGAGTATGACCCGGTCCTGGGAGATTTAAAAAAAAAAAAAAAAAAAAAAACTGTAAACTCTTAATCATACAGGAAGAAAAGGAAATTAATGTAATAGTTGGAAATGGAAGCGAATTGTGGAGGCACTGAGGTCCAGGAGCTTCTTACCTTTAGACTAGAGGATGAAATCAATCTCCATATAACGGGAATGTTAAGGATGGCTTCAGGAGCATGCCCATAATCATAATGTATGTTATACATTAAACTGTATGCCAGGGATCTTTAACTCCAGTCATGGAGGTCTAGTGTCCAACACGCTTTGGTGGTTTTTCTGCTCAAGCACAGCTTATTCAAGTAATCTGTTAATTACAAGGTTCAGTAGGTGTATTTAGGTGTTGATGAATTACCAACTATACTGGACACTGGACCCACCAGGACTGGAGTTAAAGCTCCCTGCTATTGTCAGTGTTGTTGTGTTACCCGTCATGCCTCTTTTGATTCTGTCATGCTACTTAGAAGCGCACATTTTAGCCAGATGGTTGGGTTCAGGGTGAATTACAGGTACCAAAGGTGTCCAAAGGCAACAAGTTGAGCTTTTAGGCTTTATAGTGCAATCCCTAGGTGAAAGTGACTTGTGAGAGTTTGTGTATTATTAGTACTAACTTATCAAAAAACTGTGTGATTAGGATGTTTTGGGTTTTTCTTTTTTCTTCTTTTCATTTCTTTCTTGTGTTTTATCCATAAAAGCTCCTCCTGATTTGAGGTACAGTAAATAGCAAGCTTGTGTTTCCCTTAATAAATCAAAGGTTACCTATAATTATTAAAAACCTTCTCTGTAGGGAAATCGTTTTATTTATTCATTCTTAATAGGGAAAAGAAGCAGCACACGCTGTGCCTGCTTAGTGCTGAGGTAAAGCTCTAGCAGTGGGTTGCCATTTCCCTATTGAGATTGAGGGTGTTACTTGCAGAGATTGAGGACGTTCAGGGAGTTTCTCTGTTTAACAGAGGCAGGCGCAGTGGACATTTGTGCCTGTTCACACTAAGATGAACCTCCAACAGTGGGACATTATCACCACAGCTTAGAAGAGACACTTTTCTCCCGACGCTCCTTCTAAAGCTTCTGCTACAGACACTTGGGGTCCTGCTGCTGTGTAGAAAAATCTTAACAGTTCGCAAAAGCCTGCTGAGAACTTGGGACCTGATGGCAGTTCACAAGATTTTTTATTTATTATTTTTTTTTTTTAATGGTGGAATTTCTCATGAATACATGATGGCCTTGTGGTTAGCACTGTTACCTTGCACCTTCAGGGTCCTGGTTCAATTCCCTCCTCGGGGTATGTGTGCATGGAGTTTCCATGTTCTCACCATGCTTGGTGGGTTTCTTCTGGGTACTCCGGTTTCCTCCAACAGTCCAAAGACATGCAGAGTAGGCGAACTGGCGTTCCTAAATTGCCTGTAGTGCGTGAATGAGCATCGTATTGTGTGATAGACAATGACGATGCAAATGGAATTTCTCATATTTAAGACATTACTATACAAGTTGTGTAGGTCTAGGATGCTAGGATTATCGCCAGATCCAATTTTCTTCTTCCACTAAGAGGGGTTGTGTTAATGCTGTGATTACTCATGATACTAAATTATATAATAACAGGAAAGTGTAATGGAGGATATAGAACATCTGACCTAAGGGCTGTGTGCAATTTATAACCAAAGGCACTTTTATAAAGGGCAAAACAGGCTAATTTGCAAGATAACATGGTCTACTTAGTGTGAGAACAGAGCTGCTGCTTCATCAGTCAGCTAACAACTTGCAGGGCTCTGGAAAAGTATTCGATTGATTGGTGTGTTCAGATGCTTTTGGCATGGAATACACACCATTGAAGCACTTACGGTTGTGAGAACACTATTTGCTTGGTAACTGCAAAGTATGAATGCCAAGCATGAAAGCTACCTAATACGTGCAGCCAGGAATTTACCTAGGTGTTAATTCACAGAGAAAAGCATGTGAAAGGTATAAACATTTACCTTGGATATGTTGATAAATTACACACAAAAAAATGGTACTATGACAAATATTACACTGTAATTACGCTTACCACCTACCACAAGCCAGAACTTGTGAACTGCTTGTAATAAGAAACTTAACATAAAATGAGAGAATTTGCTGTTTTTAGACTTTTATATTAGCATTAAACCCTAATGCATTTCATGCATTTTATGTTTTCCCATTTAATGATACGATTTAATGACCTTTAAATATTAGCAATGGGAGCCTACAAACTGAGCACAGAAAGTTCTTTTTTTTTTATTTTTTTTAAACAATTATTATTTTTTAAAGGCTGAAAAGTTTTCACCAAGAAAGAGGCAAGAACTCTGCCTTAAGGTTATGCACATACACACACATTGGCAAATAGTTTGTAGCTTCATACAGTACACAGCCCATAATAGCTTTTGGGTTTCTGTGTCCTGCGTTGTTCTCCTTGGCCTAAAAGAATCTGAGTACACTAAGCCTTGGATCTTTGTCTCTCTTGAAACAAATGTGAAGTCTCATTAGGATCCCAGAACCATCCCCGGCTGTAGGAACAGAATCATAGAATTCACTCAGAGCAATATTCAATAGTCTGATGTTTAAAGAAAAAAAATACCCTAAAAAAGATTTCTGAGCATTTCTTTTTAAACCAAAATTAAATGTTGCAGAAAATGTTTCTCAGTCAGTAAAGAAAGTAATAAAGTATATAAAGCATAAGACCATTTTCTAGGAAGTAAATTCTGCCTGTCAAAGGTTTATAAAAAGAAATAAAAATTAAGAAGCAAGTGTGGCAATCATGCCTGTTTGAACTGACAGGAAGGCTAGAGGAACTCAAATAAGCCTGTCTTACAGCCATGCTGAGCAGAAAAACTTCTCCGAATGAACAACACATCAAGTGGATTGGCTACAACAGCAGAAAATCACATCGGGTTACAGGTCTTTCAGCCAAAAACTGAAAATAGGAGTCTGTAGTAGGCACATGCTTGCCCGAAAAAGACCAAGCTATACTTTTCTCATCAACTATCCAGTTCAGATGATTCAAGACCTACTGTAGCACAGCACTGAAACAGACATAAGCCTAAGTATCTTTTTCCACTTTTAGGGGCAACCAGAATTTAAAATGCTACAACCTTAAGTCTGTTTGGGAGACCTGCAAAATGGAAATCATTTACAGCCCAGGACTATGGACTATGTTCAGTACTGTATAGTATAAATGGCCAATGTTACCATGTAAAGAAATTTCCCCAGGCCACTACTCGTATATTGACACATTGAAACATGGTAAATGTTAAAACAAATAATAAATTAAAATATAATCACCACCCATAGCTTACCATTTAGACCTGAAAGTGTGAGGTCAAGACAAACCGACGGAGCGTGTGCTTATTTGGGACTAAGTAATTTGAGAAATATTGACATGATTGCTTTTATTAACATCGGTGCAGGGGATCTGGGTTAGTGTTGAGTTTTTTGCTAAGTGACCATAAAAAATGTTCCTAAGCGGCTTATCGGTGCATCTCCAGCAAAAAATAATAATAATAATAAAGGGTTTAAATTAAATATGTATATTTAATTTAAAAATAAATAAAAAATATATATATTTTTTTATTTACCCCCCAGGATCCAGGAGAGAGGCATGAAAAATTGCAGTTACCCCTTAAAATGAGAAATATTCTGACCTCATTGTTTGTAATAGTGATGGGTCAAATATGTATGGATAAGGTGAAGAGAGCTGCTTGCCACCCAGCCTGTAATGGACATGCAAAATGTGTGCAAACAGATAATAGCAGGAAAGCCGTAACCACTAATAATGACCTCCTCCTTCAACAAAGGCTGCAGACTGTATAGCAAAGCTGCCACAGCCCAACTGATGTTTTCTTATGAATCCACCCTTAGAATCGCTGTTGAAATGTACCGCCTCCACTCCACCCAAACCAAGGACAAACAACTGTATCTGAGTATGGATGTTCTAGTGGTACCTCGACATACCTCGAATTTAATCCATTCTGGATGTGAGTTCTTAAAGCAGTATTACATACTGTATTGTGAAATGCATTTTCCCATAGGAAATAATGTAAATGCAGAATCCGTTCCAGCCAATTACCAATTTCCAACACTATAATCATATTTTTGCATATAAAAACATTTAGAAAAGATGTGTAAATAAAATAAGACATTAAATGACACTTAATCTTAATTCATGATTTCTCTTGCCATTCATATGCTGAGGTACCACCGTGTTCTACAGACTCCTTCTCAGATCTGGATCCAGCTCTTTTCTAAGGAGACTGGTGACTGGACAGCAATGTGCTGTACACAACAGAAGTATTTCAGATACATTGCAGCAAAATAATTCTGGTGAAATATTGGCCTTGACCGTGACTGAATGACTCTCAGTGTCAGTGAATCAATTTATGTTACAAGTTATGGAGGTTTGCTTCATCAAGGATACCTGCATCACATGGAGCTTCATGGCGAATCGCACACTTTCCTGCTTTAAACCTTGTCTGGGAGTTGAGTGTCATTCTTGTTTATCTAGGTGCCTCAAGGTTGCACGTTCTTTTATGACAACCTCTTTGCTTCTTTTGCATTCTTAGTTGGAGCGACCAAGACAAAAATGATCAAAATAAGGATCCATTGGAAAGACAATACCATTGTTCAAGAAGCAACAAACATGAAGGAGAACCACAGAACTAGGAACATGGAGAGATGTAACTTTGACAAAAAAAAATCCCACAATCCAAATGTATCAACCAGCACGATGATGTCACGTGTTGTTGACCTTCACAACCTACGGGTTTTTTGATTAGTGATAGTGGCCCATCTTTGCCTGGTCTCTCAACGGCTATTTCTTTTACAAAGACGTTGTAGGAGGAACCATCCACTGCATGAAAAGAGCTGTATGCGGGCAAATATGGGTATGGGAAATCCCCGCTATCCCCTGTTTGCCAGATGTACTGTATGAGGCAGAGTGCTTGGAAAGGTAGTATGCAAGAGGAAATTTTGTGAAATGACCAGATACCTCATGTACTGTATGTGGATGTATATGGGAATCAGTGATACTTTATAGGAATCCTCACAGCTAGCAGTGAAAGGTGATGGCTGTGGGGTGTGAAGGTCTTTTGTATGTTAATGACTAGCAGAAGGAGGTGCTGCCTTTATTATCATAGCCGATACTTCCGAAAAATCAGTGGTGTATACAGGAGTTTTCTAGTACAGATACACCTCTTTTCATGCAGTGATCAACCTACAGTACTCACCTCCTCACAGATTGTACTACAGTCTCTTATGCAAAATATATTTTTTCTCTGGGGAATATTTTAGGATTAAACAGAGCTGCTTGTGTGTCTTACTTGCACAAAGCTTTGTTGCACAAGTGATCTGCTTTTAGGGTGCACAGGAAGAGAAGCAGAGAGACGGATGGAGTTTACTTCTTACTTGCATTCAGATGCTCTGAGGTTTAGTGCAGTGTGTTGATGATGCTTAGGATTTAGGTTATGTAGTGTTTAGGTAGATAACTAGGGGGAGCCCTTGAAGCATCTCTCGTCCTGCTAATGAGTTCTGAAGAGCACAGTGACATCACTCAGCATTTCTTCCCCTTCATTCCCTGCTCACCTCTTCTCTCTGTTGTTCACTGCTCTTTAGATCTTCACCTTTCTCCGTTTTCCTCGTTTCCTTTCTCCTTGTCCTCACATCATTATCCTCTCATCTCTTCTTCCTTTTTTTGTTCGTTTACCTCTCAGCATCCTCCTTTCACCATGGGGTTTCCCTCCTTTTCTTTCCTCTTCAACCTCATTTTTACTCCTTTCAGCTGTTCTCCTTTCCTCTCTGTACCCCCACCTTTCCAGTCTGCTCAATTCGTATCTTCTCTCGCTATTTTCTCCTCCTCTTCTCTCTTCATTTTCATTTTCTTTACACTCTCCTTGTTTATTTTTTTCCTCCCTTTTCTGCTCTTCTTATTTCTCCTCTCCACTTCTCATTTTCCTCTCTTTTCCATTTATTTTCCCCTTCCCTCTCCTCAGCAGTTTATCCTCTCTACTCCTTTCCTGTCCATTCTTTGGCTCGTCATCTCCTCTCCTCTTTTTTATCCTCTCCTTTCATCCTAAAAGCCTTTAGCCTTTGTAATATTTGTACATTTCATGGGTTCCCGGTGCCATATAAATATGAATATTTTTGCAGCGCGTGAAGTGAAATTCGATTTTTTTTGTATGCTCAATCCTTCCCAGTAGCAGATGAAAATGACCCCCAAAAGAGCTTTAACAAAAACATTTAAATACCTGAAAATATGTATCTTTTGCCTGTTATGTCTAATCGATCTTTAACCACAGAGCACAGGATGTGTATATGTGTATATGTGTATGTGTGTGTGTGTGTGTGTGTGTGTGTGAGACTCATTCCCAAAAAGATGAGGCAAGTCTAAGGTTAGACAAGCAGTTCATCTCTCTCTCTCTCTCTCTCTCTCTCTCTCTCTCTCTCTCTCTCTTCTTTACACATACACAGAGAGCAGTAGAACAGCAGAAACACAGTGGTGGTTTAACAAGCAGAACAGGGGAACATATGGAGCATGAATGCAGCCAGCTTTACTCCCAGCTTCATCATCAGCTTCACTGCTGTAGGCCCTAAGTTCTCTCTCTCTCTCTCTCTCTCTCTCTCTCTCTTTCGTTCACACTTTATTATCTTGCCTTCAATATTTTTGCACGCAGTCACTCTTTGTCCATTTTTTATATATAATCCAAAATGCAGAAGTGCACAGACTGTACATTTCATCAAATGTGTTTCTAATCCAAGGAGAAATTAAATTATTTTTATTAAACAGCTCAGCAGTTTTGATATACAGTGGTGGCCAAAAATGTTGTGACAGAAGTGGAATTCAATGTTTTAAAGAAATAACGGCAATCAAGATAATAAGGATAATTTATTTTATTAGGAGTACTCTGCAGTACTCTGTTGTCACTTGTCACAGATAGTAAAAGTCCTACCACCTATCTGTTCCATTCATTAAGTAAACCGGCTGATTCTAATTAGCACAGCTCTTCTGCCAAATAGCCGAGAACTTAGTAGTGCCATTACACTGTTTTGTATTTAAGCAATATCGCACAAGAGCTTGTGCTTTTGTGCTGGTTATCACGAGCATGAGTGTCTATAGCATCACAGCCATGCTGTAATCCAGCACAACCTCATTTATCATATTACTTGTATACAACGGTTCCAAACACCATTTCTTATGAACAGATTATGATTTGTTAATTTATTTAACCAGTTCCTTTACTCCACAAACACATATCCTTTTGCGACTGGTAACCGTGACTGGTGGAACTGCCCACTGACAGTTAACGACCAACAGTGTAGTTACCAGGGGAAAAGGTAGTTTTCAGCCAGTAGTTGAGGAGAATAACCATGGATGTGGTGGACAGTCCTGGAAATCTTATAAGGTCCTCTTTACAGTATCCACTATATTAACTGGGGTTAAATCCCAAATAGCGTTAAATGGAAAGCAAGTGCTCTAGGGCAGTGGTTCTCAACAGGGAGGGTGCGGAAAGATCGGAAGAGGGGCGCAGATTGTTTTCAAGAAAAAACAGAGACAATGCATTATTTGGGCACTTGGTGTATTTTATTGCATTTCACCTTTCAGGTAGAATACACATGGAAAAATGGAAAAACCCTGCTTGATTTG
>JAQMYK010000039.1:9570071-9582793 GCA_030014345.1 Clarias buthupogon | reverse complement strand
CCCAATTCGTATAATATCTGCCTACTGAATATTATTTAGGGCGGATAGTATGCGAATGCTTGTAGAATGCAACAAACTAATTAAATGCAGGATACTTCACACTTAAAATAATACATACACGTTATTTAGCGTTTACACGTTACAACTGATACTACTTTAAGTTCTCTTGTTCAAAATAGTTACAATTTTGATAACATGTTCCATAACTGTCTAGTCATCTGTCATTGTATCTAGTTTGTCTATTTGTATAGTTTTCTAAAACGCGTAATAGTTATTTTGAAAATTATAAAAGCTAAGAATAGTATAAGAAAAAAAATCTATCTATCTATCTGTAAATAAATTAAAGGATTTATAAGGTGTGTGTATTGGGTGGGATGGGGAGGCACATGATAGGGGAGGTTTGGTGGGGCTTTAGTTCCAAAAGGTTGAGAACCTCTGCTCTAGGGTGTACCATCACTTGTTCAACACACCAAATTGTGCCTTTAATCAGGAGTTGTGTTAGAAGCTAGTTAGATTTGTAGCTCACCTAATGCATAAATACAACAACACAGAGGTGATTTGGAACGATTATTAAGTAGACAAAGTGTTGTTTAAGATGACGTAACTTTATCGGATGTGTTTTCTTGCTGAAAGTGCTTCCATGATTGGTTTTGAATTTGGTTTTGTCAGGCAGCTGCCCTCTCCTCAGTACTGCAGACCGTATCAGGCTACTTTCACCCATGCTGCGTCTGATAGTTAGTGCAACTAATAATTATTAGAACGCCTGTATTGCAGAGTGATACATATAGTATGCATAGTAAACATCCCAGTCATTTAACCGTATATTATGACTATTATGACTCATGGAAAGCTTCTCATCCAATCCAATGACTTGGTCACAACTAAATGTTGTATAAGACAGGACATATACTTTTTGCCACCACTGCATTACAGTGCTAGACTGCTAAGCGTAACTGGATGTGTGGATGAAGAAAAAGAACAAATGCATTAAAAAAAATACAGTTGGAAATGTATTTATTATTAATCATGGCTTCTACAATTGCTTTATTTCTACAATCAAAACTTGAGGAATTTTAATATCAGTGCTACCTGTTAGATTTTTTTTACATGAAATTTAGCTTATATAATTTAAAATTTAAGAACCATATTTTTCCTCTACCACTACACACACAGTGTATAATGAAGCTCACCCTTACAAATTACACCCAACTGTCCATTAATCTCATCAAATCATACATAATTCAATTAAATATTTTATTGAGTTATGATGAATAGAGTAAAATGGTTTTCTCTCCAGCAAACCAATTTTACAACCAGTTTTGAAAAACAAGGTTATTACATTTTCATGAAGCAGAGAAATTGGATTTAACGAAGGAAGCTTCCCCATGCAGATGAGCACAGCTCAGGCACAGATAAGAAGATGAGAGAAAAGGGATTAAAAACATAAATGGCATAAAAGGAAATTAGTTTCATTTCAATGTCCTGTCATTTCTACCAGTAATTATGGCAAGTTTACAGGTTTTCAAAACAAAGTCTTAAGAACTTTTTTGTGATTGTGTAACTGAACTGAACAAGACGTTCCTTTTTTGAAAAGAAAGACAAAGCAAAATTGCTTCTTTAATTTAGCAACAGCAACTAACAACTAATGAATATTATAGTCACAGGCAACATTACGCTTATACTTTACCCTAAAACTTAAATCTTAGGGGAAGCATATTGAACCCTAATACTACTAATTTAGTAGTAGCCAATTCCCACCCGTCATTACGGTATGCCCACATCAAGCGTACGACTACCAATCAAGGGAGGGCTGAGGACTATCCTCTGAACCACGTGAACCCAGCCAACCATGTCTTTTCAAACTCTTTGCTCACGCACCATTGTGAGTGGCGTAACACATTCAGAGGACAGCGCTATCCATTCCTTTCACTTGCGTGAGCTCACAAACGTCTGTGATTAGCTATAAAGCTGCGATTGTGATGCCTTAAAAAACTTCACATAATCGGAAGGTCCCAGGCTCAAACCCCCAGCACTGGCGATGTTGGGTCCTTGAGCAAGTTCATACAGTACGTGTACTGAGATAAAGGTAAGTTACCCTGGACAAGGCTGTTTTCTAAGTGGCATAAATTCATAGACTGCCAACAAAAACTAAACAACCATTAATTTAACAGAAGAAATGTCTCCTAAATGATCTTCTTACAACCTGAAATCCAATGATTTTATTAGAGTGATCCCAGCATTAGAAAAAAAAAAGTGAGGCACCACCTTTGTTTAAATTTCCATGTAAGCTATACAACACCAGGCTCCAAAGATAGTCATCAGCTCATTTTTTACCTAGCAGATAAAAATTGTTTACACACTGTGAAAACCACAAAGATGCTCGCAGGCATACACACAACAATGACCCCAGGGTCCGCAAGAT
The DNA here is from genome assembly GCA_030014345.1 of Clarias buthupogon. Taxonomy (NCBI): domain Eukaryota; kingdom Metazoa; phylum Chordata; class Actinopteri; order Siluriformes; family Clariidae; genus Clarias; species Clarias buthupogon. The sequence goes on along the minus strand of JAQMYK010000039.1, from coordinate 9,580,371 downwards.
ATGCAGTTGCCCATGGCCAGGATATTGCCTCAATGTTTTACATGTCCATCACACCAACTGTTAAAAAGTTCTCTGTGGAGATAACAAATTTGGAAAATTCATGGAAAAGTGGAGAAAACTGGAAAACAGTGTATCCATCCATCCGTTTTCTCCTGATTTACAGACATTTTCCAAATTTGTAGAATATTGTGTAAAGTGAGGGATCCAACTACTTAAGGTGTCCACTGTTCGTCGATATGCTTACTGGTCAGCTTTCACATGCTTGTCAACTGGGAGTGAAACATATACACACACACACTTTTTTCTGAATGTTCTTTTGGTAATTTACTAGAAAAAGAGGTATATAAGCACTAATCCATTTCCAAATTGTACTTCATGAATTTGCATGTTCTATAGAAATCTGGAGAACAAAAGGGTTCTGAGGAAACAAATGTGTTCTAGCGAGCAATAAGAAGAATTGCCATATAAGGAGTGAGGAGGAAGAGGGGGAACAAAGAAAGAGAAACCATTTAACAACATCTAGGGGAAATGTAAGAAGACAAAAACCTAATGTGCCTACAGGTCTACATAATTCTGCTAATCTAGGAAGGTGTGTATGGGTCCGGAGAGGAGGCTACTTCTAGTCTTGTGTCTGTCATGTTTGACATTTTCTTCATACTCAGCCAGTAGCTCCTATAGATGCAGATCACAATGGCTGGAACAGTTAGACAGAACAAGCTCCCTCTACACTATTTGCAACAAAGGTGGAAGTGGTCTTCTCATAAAAGCCCTTACCTCAACACCACTCTATTTTTTTTTATTCAGTTCAGTAAAATTTTATTTGTATAGTGCTTTTAAAATTATGAAAATGTGTATGAACTTAAAAAATATATATGTATAAATCAAAATGATCAGATTGTCCCTGAAGAGCAAACTGAGGGTGATGTTGGCAAGGTACAACACCCTGAGATGGCAATAGAAAGAAACCTTATTTTTGCAGTCATACTATGTGTCAGGCAGCTGGAGGTTTAATATACCAGAAAAGGTGTTTAAGTTAATATGGAGTCCAGTTTGGCTCAGAGACTGTAGGCCAAGACCATCTTCATGGTACTGTACAGTGCAACCATCCCCAGTCACCACACGGATCCCAAGCAGATCACAAGGGGCATCCATGTAACAAGATGTATGAAAGGAGAGGAGCAGAAGGAAGGTATGGTCACAGTCCCATAATGTATAAGGTGAATGTATATTAATGCAAAGTGCAATTTGGGACTCCAAAAGAGAGAGCCAGATGAAAACACAGAAATGAGGGCTTACTGGGAAGTAAAGCAACCAGTCACTCCACTATCCCCAAAACTGAATGATCAATGAGAGTGGGGAAGACAGCATCTAAACATACCAGTTCACCATAATACTCTACGTCCTTGAGTCCCCTGATCTGCTCCTTTACCTCAGGCAAATCTATTCACAAAATGCTTGGCTAAATAAATAGCTTTTTAGCCTAGACTTAGACACTGAAAGTCCTGAACATTAATTGGACGGCTATTTCATAATTCTGGGGCTTTGTAGGAAAAAAACCTCTGCCGCTTGCTGTATTTTTCATAATATGCAGTACTAACAAGCAGCCTGCATCCTTTGATCGATGTAGCCATGGCAGATTGTTCCCCTAGGTACTGTGGCGTGAGACCATTTAATGGTCAAAGACAATTAATATGAAATTTCACTGGGAGCCGATTCAGAGTGGATAGGATAGTGGTGATGTGGTCATATAATGAAGTCCTAAATACTGCATGTTATTGATGTGGAGATTTCTGTAGTGGTTTGGTTAATTTTGCTATGTTATTAAATTAAACATTATGTTTCTTATTTTATATAAGAGTGAAGAGGTATGTTGATAGCAACACTAAGAGCTTTTTATAGATTAAGACGCTTTACTTTCATACATGTTTCCTAACAGTTTAGTTTTATTTTTTTACCTATCAAATGGTAAAAGAATGTGATCCTCTCAAGCATAGTGCAAAAGATCATGCAACAACAAGATGGACAGCACAAACAACCTGGATAAGGTGATCGGAGCTGGAGGAGGATGACAGCGTGCTCAGCTCTGGTAACCTTCCATAACTTCACTGACATTTTCTCATGCAGTGCTTTAAGATATTTAACAATATCAACCCTAACTGAATGCCTGGAAAGTGAAACAATTGGTAAAGGCATTTGTAATTTAACATATTCAAAGAACAAAGTGCCTCCACCACACAGCAGCCTTTGGAGCACTTCTTAAAAGCTGTTTATGTAGATACTGTTGTTCTGATCCATTGGAGTCTGCACCTAACCCAGACAAGATGCCAAATCTGCCAAAAAAAAAAGGCAAATCTTCCTTTCTCTCAGAAATAAAGGTATAGGTTTGTACTAATAAAGATACAAACCATCGTCACTAGTGCAGTACTTTTCAAGAGCACAGAATTGTACCTTAATATAGAGAAACAAATTTGTACAAATTCTGTTTGTACCATCACGGACATTATTTGTACCATGGACAACCAAAATGTACTTTCTGTTTTATAAACTTGCTGGTACATTATTGTACCTTAATCAAAGGTACAAATCTTGTCCTTGAAGGTACCACCCCAGTAATACCTTCAACAAAAGTGACAAAAGTCCTTTTGTACCTCAATGTGTTCCTTTGGGAACTATAAAAAAAAGTAATTTTCATGATGAAAAAGACATCCAATCAATTTATTATCAATGAATATGAAAATGTATCAAATGCATATGTTTATATCTTAGATTACAGTAAATATTCTATTAAAAATACATATTTCAAGTTTACAATAAATAAATATTTAAACTAAATAAAACACTTCTATTAGCTGAAAAACCTTTCACAAAATACAATCACACTAAAATGGTAGAGTATGTAAAATACAATTTTCCATTTACAAAACAACTCTTCACAAACAATATAATTTACATACAATACAGTTCACAATACAATTTAAACTTTTAAATTATTTTTTTTATAAAAATACATTGCATTTACCCAACATTCTTTTAGAGCAGAAATGAAATGGAAATCATCAAAAACGAGATGTGCACAAACCCGGGACTATACACATTTGAAAAACTCTTCTGCAGCAACTTCACAGCACTAAATCACAGCAGAGGATAGTAAACGTTACATGCACAATATAATTAATATCATGGTCATTAATTGCTTTAAATAAATTTAAATGTGTGCAAACATCATTGCATGAAAAGCAAAGGGGTCTGCAGGTGGCACTGAAGAAGTTTTGACATGTCATGATATCTGTGTATTTCTCAGTTATGTATAACCATACAGTATAAATGGCTAAAGTCTAATTTAAAGTCTAAAAGTCTAAGTCTAATTGCACTGTATTCATCACAAACTGGGCTCCAGTAATATGTGAGCAGCATGTATGTACAAGGTTTTATTTTGGAGAAAATTACAGTTATCCATGGTTACTGTATTAAAAACCAGGGGGCCAGGGGTAGCTCAGTGGTTAAGGCATTGGACTACGGTTCGGAAGATCCCAGGTTCAAACCCCACAACCACCAAGTTGCCACTGTTGGGCTCTTGAGCAAGGCCCTTAACCCTCAACTGCTCAGATGTATAATGAGGTAAAAAATGTAAGTCGCTCTGGATAAGAGCGTCTGCCAAATGCCTAAATGTAAAAACAAAACAAAAAAAGTCACAGGAATAAGGCCACAAACCACATTCATGACATTTGTGTATAGGACAACTGGATCTTGTAGTCTGGAGTTTTTGCATCAAACTGATGTGACAATCATCCTGCTCACTTATTCACAGAAAACATCATCTTCATTTAAATGTTCTGAGACTCTTTTTGTTTAGAAAGACCATATGCGAGGAGGCGTGAATGATCATGAATAATGCTGTAATTCACACCAGAGAAGACAATGAGCTGCATAATGAGCCTTTCAGTCAGGTATGTGACAGAGGGAAGTGCTACAAGAAAATAATTTGACGACAAAGGAAACATCTATTTATTTTTGTAGTTTATTCAGATTATAGTTACCTGGAAGGCAAAATAACTCACGATGCTCACTCTTACACTCTATACATAACCTACTCACTCACAATAAAAATGCCCAGGATTGAAGAAAGAGGGACACAGATGATCTTATACACAGAAGGCACATTTATGGCATTAATATGGCCGTACAAAAACACAAATCCAGAGTAAAACAGTGCAAACAGAAACAGGACATGATGAAAAAAGGGTGTTAGGTTTGTAAAAGTCTACTCTTGCACCCTATACACAGTCAAACATCTTTGTGCCTCTCTCTCTTTTTTTGCTGTTTACCATACACTGCTTTACAATGCACACAGACCCTTTTACCAGCAGAGGCAACATTCCTGGCACCCGCGGTCAGTCCATGTGCTGGTTGTACGCAGTCACAGGTACAGACAGATACTGTGTGTCCATCCACTTTAAAAATACAAGAGATCCATCCTGAATCCAGACCCGAGTTGTGGTCCCGGTTCCCACGTGTGCAGGAATCACAAAGTGTCATCACCAGTCTGTGTCTTCCATAAAACAGTGATGGGCCATCTGTATCTTGCCTGCTTGTTTGCGTTTGCTTTCTGTCAAACAGGTGGCTGATCATTTTGACTGTCACAACTGTTTATAAAAAATGAAAGAAAAAAAACAACAACATGAGCATTATAACAGAAAATAAACAAATGTATATTATCATTATCATCAATCACTAATGACCATGCATAAAGACAACACAAGCTTTTGTAACAACATACAAGAACTTATACTTTTTTCTTTTATCTGAATGTCACGGAAATCTGTAAGCAACATAAGGCAGTATTTTAGTCACCGGGAGCTAAAGTGTTTGTGCTAAATAACATTAGCAGTGTCATAAGGTAACAAAAAACTAAACCAAAATAGCTACTGTAAGCTAAAGCTATCCAAAACTGGGTGAAATACATTGGATCATTTACACCACAGCTGATATTCATGGACATCTGTAATCTACATAAGGCATTAGCTTAGCCACCATGAGCTAACATGTTTGTGCTAAGCTACATAAGGTAGTATGCTAGCATGATTAGCAGTGTTATCTACATGCTACCCTAAACTATGTAAGTGACAATGAAAGACAATGTTTCATATAAGCTGGCCAAATCTAGCCAAAACAAAACAACAACAAAAAATAATATTAGTTTTATATTATCAGAATAAGGATTATATATGCCTTAATAACTTTATAACCCATGGTAGCAGCTTGCTGGATTCTCCTCCTCTGTTGGAGTCTCAGTGTTGTTCTGAGGAAAAGCTAAACTCCTCCCACTGTCCAGAACATTCTGTACCCTTTATGTTAGAACAATTATGTACCTTCAATTCAGTTGTACCTTGAAAAGTAAAAATTGTATCATCAGAGGTGCCATTAAAGGTACATTTATCGAAAAGCTACAAAACGGTTCTTCAAAGAAAATTATTTTTACCACTATGTACACCTGCTTGCAGACATTCCTACATATACTGTACTAGTTAGAGTTGATTGAGTTATGTTTTATGAGTTTATGTTGTGTTATTTTATTTTTATTTATTGTCGTTGTGTATGTACTTTGCGCACAAGGACAATAAGTAAAAAATCTGGTGTCTGCTGATTAAAAGCAATCTTTTGGTACAGTAAAGAGGCAAAGCAAATATATTAACAAGCATATGGTGAATTACAGGTTGTTGCTTCATGCATGAATTTTGATTTCGGGTTCAGTTGCTTTATTTTAGAGACAGGCCGTTTTCATCCCTTAAGACAGGTGGAGTATAAAGAATGTGAAGACAACCTAAAGGTTAAAAATGAACTTGATAGGAAAGGTGTTCAGGCGCTACAAATGACCTTTGATGAACCCCGAATTTCCTTAAATCATCATCGAAATTCAAGGTTAGGAGATTGGCTAGGCTATACAAAGCGTTGTTGAGTCATTTTGAGGGTAAGTTTGGGACAGTATATGCATGATTTCTTCCTTAGCCATCAATTAAATACCAAAATAAAACAACAACAAGGGTTACCTCACTGTACTTTCCACACACAAAAAAAGTATAAAATTACTTGGCAGTTGCTTGGGCTTATAGGTTTAGGACATTTGGTCTCTCAAGCGCTAAAACCCAAACTGAAGAATAATCAGCACCTCCAGGTTCAATTCCCGGCCAGGTTTGATTACCGCCTCTGTGTGCAAGAAGTTTGCATGTTCTCTCTGTTTTTAGTGGGTTTCTTCCTACAGTCAAAAGACATGCAGATTGGCTAATTGGCATTTTTAAATCGCCTGTAGTACGTGTGTGCGCCCAGCGATGAATTGGCAGCCTGCCCACGGTGTAAACCGCTTTGTGGCCTAAATCTTCTGGGATAGGCTTAAGGCCCCCCGTGACCCTGAATACTGGATTAAGCGGTATATACATTGTGAGTGAGTAATTGAGTGTGTGTGTGACCTTAATTAACTCATAGAAGTGCAGTGCAGAATACAATAGAACCAAATCAGAATCTGTTTACAGACTTACAGAGCATATAGTTTACCTTTGTTTTTATTATGTAAATAAAAAAGATTACAGTGCAATTGATGGGTTGAAGCTGAGTCAAAAAGAATATGTGAATAAGACATTTCATTAACTAAAGTGAAATGCACACAACTTAAATCCAGAGATTAAAATGTATTTTTTTGGAAATAAAATAAAAGGGGTAGGACATGGAAACGACAAGGACAAAAATAAATGAATAAATCTAATTTTGGATTAAAATGTCCTAAATTACCAGAGTTCATAAAACTAGATACATACATACTAAACAGATTAAAGCTTTATCTAGAGCATACAGTGCTATATAATCCACATAACCTCATAAAAATGTATGATCCTATTTGTTTTATTTGACTTTTCTTTATTCAATCTATCTTGCTCGTTGATGTTTGTCCCAGTTTTTTTTTTATGAGAACAGGATTAAACAACATTCTCTAAAGTGTGAACATGATTAAACATTAGAGTCAGTCAGCAGGTCAAAATAGCTTCTTGTCCAACCTGCTCTGGTGACCTCTGATCTGTTCTGCCTTACACCCTACAGCTTAATGTCTCAGCTGTCATGAGACAGAAAGATTTTAGTTCTCAATTTGTCATGTGTCTCTTCAGGACAGGGATAGTGCTGATGTCTTTTTCTGCAAAGAGATGGATATTGCATTGTTTTTTTTATGTCAGTGTTGCCACAACCTTTTGTGTTGCTGAAAATCTATTAAGCTAGTAAAAAAATGTATATAACCAACAAAGTATTACATTAGAATGTATACTTTGTAGAACTATACATCAAGTAAAAACTGCTTTGGGGAAATCAGTAGAATTTTATTTGTTTGATTTACTTGGTGGATGAAAGAAAAAGAAATGACTGATTTGATAGATACAGTAGATAGAGAACTTTATTATATCAGTACTATATTGCTTAAATACCAGGGGCCTACTGATCATAAACACCACTGATTTGACCTGAAAAAGCCAGTAAAAGACACCATGAGCAGCTACACAGCAAGAAATGTAAAATGTCTGTTACAGATTCATTTAGCAATATCACACCAGAGGGAGTACTGTTGTGGTCAATATTAGCACGCCTGTAATGCGGCAGTAGGCACCAAGGTGCAGCCCAAGTACAGAAGGTGTCATAGCCGTGATAGTTGGTGTGATGAACAGGGGTAATAATTAACAAGAGTAGTTTTAAATTCTTACCAGTACAATGTAGCCAAAAGGTAAGGGGAATAAACCAATGAGGCGATGGACAGTCCTGTAAATCTCATAAATTGTTCTTTATATTTCCACTTATTCCACTTTAGAATATCACCTAATCAGCTGGGCTTGTGGGCTTAAATCCTAAATAGTGTAAAATGGAAAGCTGGTTTGTTATTTAGGGTGAACAACCCCATGTTCCATACATCAAGTAATGCCTCTGATCAGGGGTTAGATAGGGATTTGTGATTCAAGCTTGTGGTAGAAGCTAGTGTGTTAACTGTGAACAAAATGACATGGACGTTTTTGAGACAATTTGGAACGATTTAGAAGTGATTACTAAGGGGACAAAGTGTTGTTTAAGATTACATCAAGGTGTCAAGTCAGATGACTTGGTGGCCATTTCAACAGCACGTTGTCACTGGTACGAAAAAAAGAGTAAAACATTAAACTTTGTTAGTTTTTACACATCTCATTAAAATTTGAGATCATTTGAGCATGAATTGGCTATGATGTAATTTTTTGTGGGGACATCCTGTATATATAGTTAAATATCCCAGAGCTGTTATGTGCTATATCACCACTCTCATCCAATCAGATTACTTTGTCAGGACTAACTGTTGTACTGTATCATTGACTTTGCTCCTCTATAGCCAACCAAGAACTAATACTGTAGCTCTAATTAATGCAATAATTGCATTCAATCAGTCTGAAAAACAAACTGAAGCAAAAAGACCAGAGCTTTTTCAGACCACCTTCATAACTGATTAATGACACTGATTAGTCAAATCTTATTTGCCCCCCCCCCCCAAAAAAAAAAAAAAAAATTGGGATGCATACTTAACCTAATTGAAGGTTTAAGAAGAAGCATGTTCGAATTGTTAAGTTTTAAGATGAATTAAAAGGAAAATAACTTGGTGCCTCCGAGTGGCGCAGTGGTAAAGTGCTCGCCCTATCTTCCGGAGATCGCTGGTTCTAAATTAGGGGAGAAAAATTGGAAAAATCCAAAAAAAAAAAAAAAAAAAGGAAAATAATTATTGCTTGTTGTGTCCGCCACAACTCGATACACTTACCGACTGGTGTTCGAACCAGGTTCGATGTCAGAGAGCATATTTTAGCTTCTGGACAAGTGCCCTTTGTCACGTACGTCCCATACATCAAAAGAAGCAGTCATTAACATGTAAGTCATAGAGAGACCCGGAGACAGGCAGGCGGTAAGAAACACATTTTCATTTTCTGGTAAAAACAAAAGGGTTACTGCAGACATGAGCTATTTGCATGTATATTTGTCTGGATATGGGCTATAGTAGGTGATACCACATAAAGAATCAAGAAACGCAATGAGGGGGTTGTTTTATGGGCATAGAGGTATGGGAAATTTATATTATAAAACCTTACCCTACTTAATATTAGTTAGCTTTTAGTTGCGTTTACATAGTGGCCCTAAATATCTAAGTGTGTTTTGTAGGTAGCCTACTGGGCTAATTTGTTAAACAACTGTCTAGATTTTTGTTTTGACTTGACTTGAACAGTAGCAAGTTCATTTTAAATGAAGTGCATCATTAGTTGCCTCGGATCAAGCAGATTTGCAGTAGATGAGACGAAAGCGTTTCATTTTCATTGCATTGGAATCCCTCTGAGTCAAGGTGAGATAGTGGCTAATCATCAAGACCAACATATCAAGGATTATTTTACTGACCTAGGCTTGTCTGATATAATGAACTCCTTTTACTGAGTTTTATCAGGTTATTTGTATTGTAGGAAGATTCTGTAGTACCTAACCCAATATTTATTTATTATTATTATTTTTTTACAGAGAGTTTGCAGTCTGCCTTACATGAAATAAAGCTTTCTGTGGCTCATTAGACAGTCTAACATTAGCGCTGTTAGCTCGGGTTCGCTCTAGCAACACCGGGAACATTTGCTAATTTACCTCATGCTTTGTTCTTTTCAGTCCATATCAGAGGTGCTGTGTGTGGTAGAAGTGTGTTTGATCTTTAGTCGATCATTAAATGGTATCATTAGGAGACATTTTCTTCTGTGTTCACATAGCTTACATAATAACGTTGTGTGTTATTCACGGTGTTTTTACCCTGGAAACTTTCTCATCCTTCTCATTTCATGTCTACTGGAACACAATTACATGACGTCAGCAAGCAAAAAGAAATAATACTTAAAAAAAACAACTTGCTAATGCTAATAATATCTAACTACATGTTGAGTAAATTAATGAGGTGCCAAATGTACTGTAGAAAGGAATGTGGTTTTGCTCACAGCCTTGAGATCAAGGACAGATGGACGGTTATTCTGAGATTTGTTCATCTTTTAGTAAAATTGATAAATGCTTTGATTGTTACAGTACATACAGTATGGTGACCAACTTCTTAATCTAGAGGAATAACCAGTGTTGGGGGACGTTACTTTTTGAAGTAACTAATTACATTACAAAATTACTGTCTTCAAAAAGTAACCAGTTACATTACAGCGTTACTTTCTGATAAAAGTAACTAGTTAGAGTACTTTTTCATTGCAGAAAATGAAAACTCCTTTGTGATTCCTCATGC
>JAQMYK010000039.1:9501175-9518856 GCA_030014345.1 Clarias buthupogon | reverse complement strand
TGTTTTAATCATAATTACTGTCATTTAAAAAAACAGAGGAAACACTGTAAAATTTATTGGCAAAAACTGTAAAAAAATTGTTTTTTTTTTACAGTGCATACTTTTGCTCCGAAGTTTTGGACATAGTACATACTGTACGGTGGTGAACTTACTTGGTGTATTGACCTCTCAAAATTATTGCTTTACAGTACCTTATTCGGTATACTGTACAGTATGAAGCCCAACCTTGGCCTTGAATGACCCCCTGCCCTGCTCATTTTAGTGTTTTCTAACTAGAAGAGGTACTGTAGAGCAATAAAAACACTAAAATGTTCAGGGCATGGAAAATTCCAGGAACCACTGATATAGAGCAGCCAATGATCTCTTATTACATAATGTTCATAAGGACACACATTTTTACAATTAAACACATTATTTTTAATTTATTATCCAGGTATTAATAGTAAACTAAATTAACTTTGCTTGCCTCATCATCTATACCACTTTATCTTGTATACCGGTTTGCGGGGGTCCTGGAGCCTATCCCAAGAGACCCCATGAGATGGAGTACCCTGGACGGGGTGCCAATCCATCGCAGTGCACACACACTCGCATACTCATTCACACACTATGGATTTTTAGGAATTTAGGAGTGCTGATGAACATGCCGACTCCATGCACACAGGCCTAAGGCAGGAATCAAACCCGGACCTCGGAGGTGCAGGGCAACCGAGCTAAGCCACCGTGTTGCCAAAATATTTGATTGTTACAGATAAATTAGAGACAGTGATTCTACTTCTGAAATAAATCACAATAATATTTAGAGTTAGGGAAAAAAACAGGAAATCTATAGGTCAGGTATATGAACTACTTAAACAATGTCTTAATATTGTCACCAAAATTGGATGTTCCATCTGCACTCTTGAGGCCTGTTTGGCCTTTTCTTGCTTTTCCATCTCACATACAGTACAATATTCTGTTTTAGCATTAATCTTCATTTTCTATGCTCTAGCAACTAGTTGATTTCTGAGTTACCAATGAACATAAATAGAAGAAGCATACAGGGAAGTCAACCTTGACAGTCAGAGTGACTCTCTTGCGTGCCTTCCATATTTTACCAGCTATGACTATGTAGTTCAGAGGATGAGCACGATGCATGTGGTGAACATGCATATATTGATGGAGACAGATGGCCTTAATGATGTTGCAGTAGGGTTGGATTTCATACCATAAAAGCACCCTTATTCACACACAGCTGATTTTGGGTGCTTCTGACCTGGCATTCCGACAATATGCTTCTAAAAACATCACTGCTTATAAGTTATTGTTTTATTTTATGATTATGGCAGGAACCCAAAAGATATTAAAATGCATTTTTCAAGTGTAGGCCTGATTCCAAACATCTGTCAGAGCAGGTTAGTTTGAGGGGAAATGTATATTAAGTGATAAATAAAACATGACAAGGTGTGCTATAATAGGAAAATAATCAACACCATCCTTTAATTGATTATTTTCTCATAACAACTTGTCTTTATTCTATTCATACCACAGTGGCATACTTTTTACCTATTGATATTTACTTTTATTGGCTGCTCCAAACATGTTTTTTTAATATCTCTCTTTTCAATGTAAATAAAAAAAAACATACATTTTAGATTGACTAATCTTCACTATATAAACTTTTAAAATAAACCATAAACTATAAAAACTTTTTGGCTGTCGTATTTTCCCCAAATCTCAGGGACATTCCTTCGATAATAGTTTATTATAGACACCCCCTCCTCTGGAGCTTCCAGTTTCAGTTTTTACCACTCTAATATATTATTGCTAGGATCTTCAACTACAGTAATTAAGTCCCCAACTTACTGTACGAACATTCAAGTTACGAATTTCCACACAGCAACATCATTTTTATGAGATTCTTTTATGTCCTGATGTTTTTATTTAAAATATATATATATATATTGTTTCCAATCAAAATTTGCTGTTATTAAAGTGCTTAAATTCCTAAACAAAAGACAGATTGAGAAATGGGGATCTTCAATAGGTCTCTGTTCTCCATAAAGCTGCTGAACTGTATTGTTGGAGGTCACAGCAGCTTTGGCTGCAATATCACTGAGTTCAATATTAATGCTGTGCTGAGTGGTGTGAATGGCCATCTTTAGTGTTCATTTCTTTGGAGAACTGGAAACATAAAAGTGTTTAAAAATGCGTTGCCTTCCCCAGAGGCTCATGCTCTGAGCTCTGTCTGAATCTGGTTTTAAACCATGGTCAAGGAGAGGAGCAAAAATAGACACTTTATAGAGCACAGACTTTAATTCAGTGGGAGAAAGTGGGAGACGAGGCCTGCCTTAATCAAGAGTGTTGGTGCATTCTAGCAATTTTTTATAATGTTAGTTTCAGTATTAAAACATACAAAGCCACCTAACCTCATGCAAGCTTTGCAGGAAACCCCATTTTTTATTGATTTGCAATGAGCACTGCAAAGTATATCTGAGGTATATTTAGATGGCATCCATGTAACTGGGGAGGAATTGGAGCTGCTATCTATGGATACAGAATCAGCAGAGCCTTAAAGGTTGAAGGTGGTTTGAGGAAGGTATCTAACAATGAACATAGAGTAATTTGTAACTCATAAATTCTGACATTTAGGCAGGAGTAAAATAAAATAAATAAAATTACCAAACAAACAAACAAACAAACAAATAAATAACTTCTGACCCACCACGCCATAGTATTGGTTTTCATATGAAGTATAAGATTCATAAATACTCCTTCCTAGTAGAAGCAGCCTTCCGTGATTTCAATTAACACTTTATAAAAATGTTCATTAATACATAATTTATGGAAATGATTAGATTATTAGTACTCAGAATTTGACAAAAAAACTTTTTTAAAAATAGAAATAACAGTTCATGTCAATATCAGTTGATGTATCAATAATGTATGTACTGTAAGTATGGATTGTATTTAACTATGGATTTGCATTTAACAAATACTGAATTGTTAAGTTTAAAACAAATGAAATTTTTTTTTTTTGTCACCTTTTCCCCATATTTTCATACTTTATCCATTCTACATTATTTATTCTATTCATATAACTACTGTTATTTGAAAGGCCGGCACACTGGGACACACGAGGACACACTGAATCTAAACAGAGCAAGAGTTACATTCCTCCTGATGTCAGTAACAAGGAGTAGAAGCTTGTAAATCTCATACTCCAGGTGGGGTAGGGTTTATGAGCTTCAAGGTAGATGTATAGGAGTAGGACCTAAGAGAACAGATGTTCTTGGTTTTGCACAATGCTGAAACTGATTACATCAGGTACTTTCAAAGACTTGAATGGAACATTTTCTGAAAAATTCTGTTTGAGGAATCTGATGACTTTGCTAAAGAAGATGGAGACATAGGTTGGTTGTATCTAAATTTTAATCTAAAAGATGAAACTCCGGTTCAGAAGTCCTACAACTCAATTTTGAAACTGCTGAACAAAGAGGTACAGGATTATGTTTAAAACCTTCTTAAAAGAGGCTGGGGTAGGAATCTACATCATTATACTCTTTGCCAGTAGACAGTAGTCTACGGCTGTGTTTTGATTTCAGAGAGTTAAATAGCAAGACTATTCTGTATGAGCACCAACTGCTATGAATACAGAATGTATTGGACAGGTTGGGGGATTCACTTGGTTCTTCATCCCATGCAGTGTTTATCATCAAGGATTTTTTGATGAAAGGTCAAGACACGCCACAGCCTTTCACACTCCCTAGGGTTTATTTAAATGGGTTTGGCTTAACTATTGCCCCAGCACCATTTTAGATTCACAGTCGAGTACATTAGGCATGATAGAGATACTCTTATTTCTTATTTATTGGTATACAATGTACAATTAAACTTTTTTAACCCCGAATCCAAGTTGGTTGAGTGAGTTCCTGAGGGAGAACAAAAGACGCGACCCAAAACGGTGACCCCGACGGAAATGAATCGGCGTTAGGAACAGGCTGAAAGCCCGTGCACAATGCACACCTCTGCCTAGCATCCACGTCCAGTCACTGGAGAACATACTCTATGACACTCACACAGCACCAAACGCAAAACCAGGAAGCTGAGCTTATTGTGGTAGAGGAAGTTAACATCACCAACCTCAAACATGCAGCGCCAAACTTTTATCAGCATATCAATTGCCCCACCAGGGGATCATTGTTATACAATCGTCAAGCACGGCTACAAGGCACAATCTCTCCCTCGTTTAGGAAGTCGACCATGTCGCCATCTTCCTCATGCCAAAATACGAAACAAAGACTCAAACAGGAAGTTCCGGTTCAGAGGGAAGTCGAGCGCTGGAGGAACAATTGGTGGCAACTCTACAGGATGCACTCGATGGCTCAGACTGGGACGTTTCGACGCAGCTTCGATGACATCAACGGGTTTATGGAAGCTGTTGTGGGAATCAGCGAGAAACTAGCGGATGATACCGTACAAAAAACAAGCATCAGATGTTTCCCAATCAGAAGCCGTGGGTGGATAAAACCATCTGCGACGCTCTGAGATATCGCACCACTGCCGTGGGTGGATAAAACCATCTGTGACGCTCTGAGATATCGCGGGACTTGCGTCGGGTGACATGGACCAGTACAAGGCTGTATCATACAACATCCGGAAAGTGGTGAAGGAGGCGAAACAGCTCTATTGGAGGAAACTAAAATCACAGCTTCAACAGAGTGACTCTAGGAGCCTGCGGCAGGGACTAAGGACAATAACGGCCTATAAAGCACCAACATCCGGTATGGCGAATGCGGAAGTGTCTCTGGCAGACGAGCTGAACACCTTCTATGCTTGCTTCAAAGCTAAAGATACTTGCGATGCTAATGCCATCGGCTGCAGACAGGAAGACACTGCCAGCACCGGAAAATCAAGAGTCCTCAGAATCTGTGCAGACCAGCTAGTAACTGGGTTCACAGAGGTATTCAACCTCTCCTTATCCCAGTCGCTAATCCTGCATGTTTTAAAGATTCCATCATTGCTCCTGTCCCTAAGAAACCCCATCCTGTTTCCCTCAATGATTATCACCCTGTAGCCCTCACCTCAGTAGTGATGAAGTGCTTTGAGAAGAGACTTCATCATTTCCTCATTACCTGACACACTTGACCCTTTACAGTTTGCTTACCATCCAAACCGCTCTACAGATGATGCCATCTCTCACATCCTCCACACATCTCTCACTCACCTGGACACTAGAAGGGGGAATTATGTTAAAATGCTCTTTGTCGACTACAGTTCAGCATTAATTACGTTAATTCCCTCCACACTCACCACCAAGCTAGAGCACCTGGGACTCAGCCTATCTCTGTGCCAGTGGATCTGGCAGAGCACAGGCAGTAAGGATGGGCGTACATGTCTCAGCCTCCCTCAATCTCAGCACTGGAGCCCCCCAGGGTTGAGTGCAGGTCAGAGTCATTGGTTGTGTTCTGATCCCGCTGCTGTACTCATTGTACACATATAACTACATGACCACTACCAACTCCACCACCATCATCAAGTTTGCTGACAACACTGTCGTGATATTGTGTATTTATATAGCTAGATTTTCTTATATTTATCTTGTATTTTATATTTTGTCTTATCTTCTAGAGATATATTATTCTTTTCTTAGCTAAAGTTATTTTCTATATTTTCTTTCTTATTTTATTCAGTATTTATCTCCAATTAATAATCTTTTTACAGTATTTTTAAGGTCACAGGCTGTCGTTTAAGCATTTCACTGCATGTCGTACTGTGTATGACTGTCTATGTAACAAATAAAATTTTAATTTGAATTTGGAATTTGGAATCTGTTATTGGATCTAAACATTCCTTTGATTTCTGACTTATCGGGTGTGTGAATGTTGACTGGAGGTCCTACCATGGTCATAAAAATTAGAATAAATACAATGATCACTATTGGCTTACACGGGCCCCAGTTGGACTACAGAGGTTCGTAGAAGGATGGATGGATGAATCCTTCATAGAGAATTGCTTTAAGCTTGCTCAGCCTTTGTACAATTTACTGTAGGGTCATTATGACTTAAACAACAAAAGCCTATGAAGACAGATAAACAAGAAAAAAAGAAAGAAAAGAGCAACTGCAGTTTGTTGATGTGGTTTGTTGACAAGATACTATAATACATCGTCCTATACTAGCAAACCCTCACTTCAATCTACCTTTTGTTTTTTTTATATATAGAGACTCCAACAAAGTCCTACTGTAAGTACTATTCTTTACAAGGACTAACATGGTAAGCTTTGGGTAACATGTACTATACATAAAGGTTTCCTGTAATCACGGACAATAATTTGCTATGAAAAGTCAAGCTTAATGTTAATTGGTATTAGGCCTCACATTTTGACATATCCTGTGAATCAAAATAGCAGAGAAACTGTGTCATCTATCACATCTACTGTGTCATAATGTTGTTTCCACAGTGTGGCAAAGAGACAAAGTCATCAGAGATGATGATGTACAGTACCATGGGTAGCATCTCTGAGGCTCAGATCATTAGACGTAGGATGTCTGAAACAGATATCAAGACTGCAAGGTATGATGATCCTATAATTTAAAAAAAAGTAGTCACACTTAAGGGAAATTATTGGGTCCCAAATAAGGAGGAAAAACTAAATATGACCAGAAAAAAAGGAGACTCGTACATGATTGGAACAAACTTGAGTTTGAAGAAGGAATTCTCTACTGGCATTCGGCAACCCACAAACAGTTATTTCTACTAGAGAAGCCACTGCTGCTGAAAAATGTGCACAATGAAATGGGTCATGTCGGACTAGATAAGTGATTCACTCACCAACCCGGTCTGAGACAGGTAGCGTATGCTTTTGGGAATCGATGCTTTTGGACCACAGGATAGAAGGCCTACAGTAGATAGAGGCCTTTAGAACCTAAAGAGGGCCCAAGCTTTAGGCTGTGCATTGCAGATTCGAGATCATAGGAGCAGGAGCTTGTAGAACACAATTTTGGCAGGAGTGAGATCTGAAAAAAGCATAATGCCATGGGCATCAAAATTGCAACAACAGAATCAAGGTAGGAGCTTAAAGACATACATGGGCTTCGAGATGGGAATTGGGAATGGGTGTCCTTTAATACATAGTGGCGTAACATTTTTCATATGCAACATGTTTATGAGTGTCCTAATTAGTGAAAGATAAAATTAAAAGAAGAGCGCCAGGGGCAGGCTATTTTGTTGTCAACAAACACATTAATAAAAAAATATGGTAATAGAAATATAATTCATGAGCTCTGTTTTAATAACAGTAGCACATGAAAACATATTACCGTGAGTCTAATTACACTCCCACTTCTCAGTGTGGAATGGTGAAAGATACTTGATTTATATGAAAATCTTGTGCTGTCAGTCAAATAAAATGGTGAGCCAACTGTGTGCTGCTTGTAAAGTAGGTGTGTGAGTGACAGAAAAGGGGAATGCTTCTGTGGGAATGGAAGGTTCGGCTTTAGATTACAGCTTGCCAGTGTTACATAAGCCCTGATTAACACATCTGTATATGTGTCTGTCCTGCCTCCAGTTTTCCTGCTGAACACAACAAAGTGCGAAGTATTGCCTAAAGCTGTGTTAAAGCACTGATCTTCTAGGAGACGATCAAAGTGAGCCAGTCTAAACACTCAAGCACGAGTACCTTTGTAAAGAGATACTGTATATTGAAATATGAGATACAAAAATGTACAAAGAACAACACTTGATGGATTTCATATTGGTCTTTGATATTTCCCTTTATGCAATATCTCTCTTTTTCCAATCTGTGTATGCGCTGTGTGTTACGTTGGTCTACATGAAGCCAGAGTAGCAGCGGAACAAAAGGATTTCTGCTGAGGTTGTGACTCTGAGGCAGCAGTGCTAATGCTGAGGCATATATTGGCCCTCATAAGGGATTTTTCTCCCCTCTCCCCACACTGCACACACTCTGCTTTGGTTGTGAAAGCCTGTTTAAAGTGTTTAATTATATTATGTAAGCTGACTGATCAAGGAAACATATTGAGAGGCTCCTCTTGAGCACATCACTTTGTGTGTTGGGATTTCAGGCTCTTATCCTCAAGCCTCAGCGCTCACTCTCTCACTAGCTTGTTTTTCTTTTTTGCCCTCTATTTCGCTCTGATCACTGACTGTTCTCGTCCTCCTTCCCTCTCCTTCCTATTTCTTCCACCTGCAGATTAATAAGTATTAGTCCTCCATCATAACCACAAATACACACTGCTTATAAGAATCCTTCATATTGGGTAATGTTTTCAGATATTTTTCCTCGAGCTGTCTTACCTTTGCCATGCTCTATCTCTCTCTTTTTGTCTCTTCACATTATTTTATTCGAAAATTATGGAAAATGGATTGCTGTGTAATATATATAGACTGTGTGAATGGCTCATGTTCTGTGATGAAATCTTGCATGTAGCATTGAGGGGTACTCTGTGTTTGGACCATGTGTTTATGTTGTGCTTGTTTGTGTTTATATGGACAATATTTTTTCACCTGATTGAAATCATTCTTAGAATTATAATAAGAACACTGATCTGTTACTGTGGTTCTGCTAGGAAATAGAACAGAATAATAATAAGAAGAAGAAAATGATGATGATGATGATGAAGAACTTTTTTCCAACTGAAAGGTAATGTTAAGCTTACCATCTTTTCTAACAAACCCTGGGGTTTGCATTATAATTTGCTATAAGAAAATGGTCTCATGTATGATTTTTTTTCACTGGGTGTAATATTCAAACCATTCAATGTCTCTGATTGCTGATTATTCCCCTAAAAGAGTCGTTAATTCACGGTTTATACCACCGATCATTAGTGTAGGTTTTGATGCTTCATATTTGTGACTTATTTACAATGGCAACACCTTGTGCTAAAAGATAAGGTGTACCATTGAATTATCACAATGCCATCAACCCCACTATGACTGCAGCTGTTATAAATAACATGAAGAATGGCTGACGCACAGGGAGGAACCAAATGCAAAAAGGGGCCATGTATTCCCAGTAAGCTAAGCTTTACAAGTCGACTGCACAATAATTGCATCTCTCGAGAATCCAGATGAAAAAAAAAAAAGTTTCAAAAGCAAAGAGCTAGCAGTTCATGAGGGCACCGATTTCATAAGGAACAGATTTAATTTCTATTCAGAAAACTCTTCACAAGCTATGGAGAAGAAAGAATGATGTGGCTCCTTTGTTAACTATATATCATGCTGCAGATCATTTAAAAAAAATGCTAAAATCAAATAGAATATTCTCTGTGTAGCAGGTGTTAAATAACATTTATATTAAGTATTGTCTGAAGTATTATCCAATTTCTGATAATGATACCACTGAATTCAGACACCAGGGATATCAATTAAACATTGATAGTTCAATTGCGTCTATAAACCATAGCATTCACTTGCTATAATATTTCATTTGGCAGAATATGGGTTTCATTACAGTGCACATTTACATTAATCTTATGCAGCATCACAACATTTATTTCTGCCTCAAAGTCTTCTCTGTCTCATCCCGAAGTCTTTTAATGGGGTTAGGGTCAGGACTCTGCGATGACATTTTATTAATATCCATTTTTATTAATTAAATTTCATTTAATTTAAGCCTGATGAAACTTGGTATTGTTGTCCTACCTTATGCTGGTCACATCAGGAAATAAAAATAAAACGATGGGGTAACCAAGTCATTCAGGTTGTCAGCAGAATTCAGTGAGCTTCTGCCAGACAATGTTGCTGAGTCTAGGCCTGGCCAGCTGGAGCAAACCTAGATCATAGCATTGCCCAGGTGGTGAAACAGTGTGCACTGTCCATGGTGGGTGCATCGCCTGATGAGCACTTTCCTTATTACCTGGATGCATATTTTTCTATTGCTCCAATGCCTAATCCTTATACAGACACCAAGGAGAAGTCCACTGTTGAAAGCACCTTAAAAAAATTTAATAAATAATGGCCAACGTGCCTACTGACAAGCACGATGCTCCTGGGAGAATGTTTTTTAGACACAGAAGGCAAAAAATTTAGCTTTTCGGCGAGTCACATCAGCTGTTTGTTTGAAGAAAAGAGCATTGTACCTACTTTGAAACATGGAGGGCTTGGTTATGTTCTAGGGCTCCTTTGCTGTATCTGGCACAGGCTGTATTGAATCAGTGCAGGGTACAAAGAAATCTCAAGTATATCAAAGAATTCTGGAGGTAAACGTACTGTCCAGTGTCAGAAATCTCAGTCTCAGGTCTCAGAAGTCTCACTGACAGCTCGATTGCAGTGATTACCTCAAAAGGTTGTGCAACAAAATATTAGGGTAAGGGTCTCATCATGTACAGTACAGTATATCCATGCCTGTTTCATACTGTAGGTTGTTTTCTACACGAGTCTGAAACACAATTCAAAAGCAATTTATTCTGATTTTTATTTGTTGATGTTTATTAAATTATTTATGATTACTTTCGTCAAGTTCAAGTTATTTCCGTGACCACTGTGGTTTTTCTTTCCTTAATGCAAGAATACCAACAAATGCATCCGTGTGTGTTAACTCAACAGTGCGTTTTTACTCTTCCCCAGGCGGTGTTTGTAGATATAGTAATTATACACTTCATGATTCTGTTGTTACTAGGCACTACACTTCTGATGCAAGAGAATACACAAGGAAATGAAAAAAAAAAAAAAGAAATCCTTGAAAAAGTCAACATTCTTTGTGTTTGTATTGCCCTCTTGTTTCCTGTTTGACATTATGTTATTGGGTGGTTGGTAATTTGACATTGATGTGCACCACTCTACCACTCTAATCTAATGACAAGTTGTCTTATTGATGTCTCATCATATCATATAAAGCAAAAAACTCAGATTGAACAGACCTACATAAATTATGAAGACAGAACCTAAAAAATAAAGTCTGTTTAAATCAACTGCCTGCTTGAGGGTATTTGTTGTTATGTTTACTCTCCCTGCTGAAACTTCACTACTCAGGATCCTGACAGGTCTCTGGAAACTGGAACAGTATCAGTATAGCACAAACTGTGTACACACACACACACACACATTATATAGGCATCTTAAAATAAAAAATGTAAAGTGGGTTCAATTACTGGTTCCATAGACAAAGTCAAGCCTTCCTACAGTATTCGCATAGAAAATACTATGGTCACGGCAATATTATAGATATGACATTTGTTTGAATATATGCTACTGTATATATTCATATGTACATTTATTATGTGCTGTAATGTTATAACAGTGGCGTAGTGGTTAGCACTGTCACCTTGCACCTCCAGGTCCTGGGTTTGATTCCCGTGTTGGGTCTGTGTGCATGGAGTTTGCATGATCTCCCTGTACTTGGTGGCTTTCCTCTGGTTCCAGATATTGAGATTAGGCTAATTGGCGTTCCCAAATTGCCCGTAGTGTGTGAATGTTGACCGGCAGTCCTACCAGACTTCAAGCAGTCTTTGCATTCAAAAACTTTGCTTTTAAATATAAAACATAATATGTATTAATATTTTATTTTTATATGATTATCTTTATGTTTATGCAATTCCTTACATTATCATTATGTTTTTATAAAATGTTTATATTTACCGTACAGTATATTAAGATGTTACACATGAAAAGTAAACCTGTAATGAATCAAAAATTGTTTTTATTAATAAATCAACAACAAAGAAAAGAGACTTCAGATGCTTGAAGTTGCGAACAATCTTAGAAACAATCTTTTCCCTTAAATGATCATGACTAAATAACGTTTGTTTATATGCCATTTTAAAAATCAGCCCTGTTTCTTTCTGTTCTCTTCTTTTAAAGACTTGAAAAAAATTAAATAATAATAACTATAAATAAATAAAAAACATTCTCAAAGTCAGTGAAAATCGATTTCAAACTCCAAAGCCGAAAAAGAAAAAATCTACTGGAAAGATAATCTACAAAGAGATCAGTGCTTTGATCAATAATAATACCTGCAACAATTTCAAAAACTCACAGCCTTAATTTACATTTTAATACAAAGACACTAATGATAATACTTATGCAATGAGTGGGTGTCTTTGATCTGAATTTGAACAGGTTAATGTTTTTTACTGTATTTGTGCAGCAAGGGACTTTTCTTATGGCCGTCTTGTGAGTCCAAGATCTGTTACAATATAACCATAGCGGTCACAGACTGATTATGTCACAGAGCTGGCCGGCTCGTTTAGACAATGCATATGTAGGGCGAGGGAGAGGATGAAATGTCATTACTTACGTGCATAAGGAAAAAACCCAAGACTCACTGGAGAGATTATTTCTTAAAGTTGGTTTGGCAATGCCTGGGAATTTTACCATTTTGATTGTACTTGTTTCTAAAATAAAATCATTTTATTTCCGTAATAACCCATTCTGTCCCTTGTTGGTCAATCGTAATAAGCAGGGCCCACTGGCTATGTTCACATTAGAAGCCGTTGATTTTTTGGTCAGATCAGACTTTTATGGCATGGCAGTTCACATTTATAATTACAAGTGACTTTTGTCTGACTCTAATGTGAATGCGTCTGTCCTATAATATGGCATGCATGTGCCATTGATACATCTTTGCTTGTGCCATCTGGAGTAAAACATTATATTTTTGCTTCATTTATTTCAAACAACAGATGTGATTGTAGCAAAAATATTCTTGATGTCATGTGTGGGGTTTAGCGGGTGAGGCATAAGTGCAGAGGTTAAGACTTAATGTTAATGAAGAAAAGCAAACAAGCAAAACCAATCTCGACATGAACAAATAAAAACATGAACTACTGTATGACAAAACGAGAAAACAGCAGAACGATAGACAACAGTATGACAACAGAGTTTTAATAATGTTTAGTAACAGAATTAGAATGATCCAAGAAAGCAAAAAAACTAAAGACATGACTAGTGCCCCTGATCGCCTGGTCAATATATATATATCGCGATCACACCAGCCGTTCTCATCGCTGGGACACTCAGTAGGTGCACAGTGCGGCGGCCCATGCAAGTCTTTGCATGACATCATCCGTACGGCACTCAAATAGCGTCTTGTTCTGCCACCTGTAAAGTTCCTAGGGTGTGTGGCATCTCCGTTTTTATGGTTTGTGCAGGTCAATCAGTGGTTCCGTGTCCAACCACCCTGGTGCCGTGAGCTCTACCATGTAGATTGATAGCGGACAGTCCCCCTGCACTGGCACCCCAAGCTTGAACAGGTGCAACGTGTGTTCCGTCTTTTTACACCGTGGCTTACATGAGATGGGTTGTCGGTGCTCACAGCGACACAAGCTCAAGCAGGGGGCAGAGCTGCACTTGCCCTCTCGCTTTTGGGTGACTAGCTTGGGCGGATATGGCAGCAGCACTGATGAAAGGACTGAGGAAGAAGAGCGGTATAATATAAAAGCTGATATTCACCATATCATGCGTAGCAAGCCCTGACTGAAACATAACAGTATAGCATGCGTAGTGTACTTAAGCAGGTGCTCGATCAGTGTTGTCAGCTCACCTTTATGCCATCCCCGGGACGCAGGGTATTGCCCCGCTTACATACCACTCACATGTGCAGAAAGGTCCTTATTCACAGCTTTGGAGTAGCAGAGTCGGTTGTCCTGGCCTTTGCTCGTGTGGCCTTTAATGCAGCCTAACTCCTCCATTCCCTCCTGTGAAACGCAGGCACACACCCACTTGTGAGTCTCCAACAGACAGCTCTTATGTCCATCCTGTGAAACTGAGGCGCAGCCTGCACACAAGAATGCCTGCCACAGGTCAGGATGTCTCTCATGCAGTGATCAATCGGCAGTGCTTCCTTTACTCACCTCTGAAGGTTCTGGAGAACGTGGCACAGATCCACCCACATGGCGCTCTCGCCTTTATAGTGTTGGCCGCTCAACATGAGGCTCTGAGTCATAAACTCCGACCTTTTACTCGCGCCATTGTTACTCTGGACTTTGGACCCCAAACTAAGTTCCCACACCACTTTTATATATATAAATATGACTTGTGCGTTCAGACAGCCCTGAAAAATTTGATCTATTTCACATTAGGGTAAAAAAATCGGAATTGAGTCACTTCTGTCTGATATTGTAAATGCAGCCTACAGTTGTTGCAAATAGAGGATTACATGGTGTTCTCGATCTTTATGCAATTTCACATCACACAATTCCCAAAACCAAGCACTCCTCAACCAACTTCTTGGGAGCGTGTCCAAATGAGCTCCATCTTATTATGAAGATTGCTATCAGGAAAAACAATCGGCTTATACTTGTTTTGACATTATCACATGTGAAAGTGCAATGTTTGCAAATGTAATCTAACAGCTTCTCAATTAGTCTGTTAGTTAATCAGTTATATTGGCAAATAAGTGAAAAAACCAAACCTGCCACGTTTCCCTTTTTAGCTCAACTGTATTATAATGTCCACAAATTCACTCACTCATTCACTCATCTTTTATACCACTTTATTCTGTATTCAGGGTCGCGGGGACCTGGAGCCTATCCCAGGAGACTTAGGGCACGAGGCAGGGTACACCCTGGACAGGGTGCCAATCCATCACAGGGCACACACATACACACTCTCATTCCCACACTACAAGCAATTTGGGAGTGCCAAACCTGCATATCTTTGGAATGTGGGAGGAAACCCACCAAGCACGGGGAGAACATGCAAACTCCATGTACACAGAGACGGGAATCGAGCCTGGTCAGTAATCGAACCCAGACCCTGGAGGTGCAAGGCGACAGTGCTGACCACTACACAACCATGCCTCCTGTCCACAAACTATCTTGCAAAATAAAATTTTCATTTATCTAAATTTAAATGCACTAAGATCACTGGAAAACTGGATGGCAAGTCCTGATCTGCATTCATTAGCTGCGACTGGCTTCAGAGCAGCTGACTGCCAGTTAAGGGGAATTTGTTTACTGTAAATTGAAGAGGGATTGTGTTATTAGTGGTAAGTGCTTTAATCTTTGTTTTCTCCTTGATTTTGCACAGCAGCCTTCTAATAAGCTATTCTGTATTGTGTGGAGGTGGTGGAGGTCGGGACAAAAAAAGTCTTCCAGCAAATCATCTCTCCTGGAATATGCTGTTCTTCTTCAGTTATCCATCTGAGCTATATGCTGAGCATTCCTCCCTTTGCCCAGGACACACCCTATGATATTTCATATGCCATATATAGGCGATGTAATCACCAGGGGAAATGTTTTGCTACAGTTTGACAAACAATCACAAGCTTTATTAATTAGTCTTTAGCTTAGTCTCTAGCTTTTTATACATTTAGCTGACACAATTAAGTCTATAATAATCACACAGAGATGTCATGAATACCCCTGTCAGCCCACGGTGCAGTTCTCAGCTTTCCATGTGCCTTTGTTACTGCTTTCTCTTTTTTTGTTTTTTTTAATCCGGCCCAGGTTTTCATTCAATCCACTGTACAGTATCTGCAGTACTGTGCAAAAGTCCTGAGCCAGTAAATTAAAGCAATTAAATTCAATAAAATTACATAGATTAAATTAAAGAAATTGAAAAAATTCCACGTTTTACTGTGACTGACTGGTAAGTGCCTTAATATACAATTTAAAAATTTATTGTTAATGAAACAACCTTAGCAGCAATCTCATTTCCCTTCTCTTCTGTTCTAACCACTCATCATTCAGCATCACCTGTATGGCTCATGCCTTAAGTTAGATATTTTTTTATGCTTGAATAATTCATATAGGTCAAAGTGTGGTTGAAAAAGCAAACAAACAAACAAACAAACAAACAAACAAACAAACAAAAAGCATTTCTTTGAAACTGGTCAGGTACAGAGACTGGAGTGAAAATGAAAGCCGAAAACTTGCAAAAAAAAACAAACAAACAAAAAAAAAGAATCCATGCACAAAATAAACAAATTAATATATATCACATTACTCAATCTATTTATTTCTCTCAGCTTTATGTTTATGTTTACTTTAATTAATATAAACCTTGAGACAGCTGCTTGCTTGAGACATCACCAATCTGTGCTAATAACAATCACATAAAACAACACATTGCAATGTGAAATATGGGCTTTGATTGAACGTTAATTCTAGGTATTAAAACAGGCAGAGATGGATCACTCAATTCCAGTGTCCTGGAGAGATGTTTGCAAAGTGATTAAAATTTTAAATATATGCTTTGGATGTGAGGCCAAAAGAAAGGTCCCTCTTCCCCAAAGTCTCTCTATATCTAATAAAGGAACCTATGCTAACTAAAAGCAAAGAAAATCTCTCCAAGGCTAAACAGCCTGTTTCCTTATCTGCTTTCTCCTTCATTAAAGCTGTCTCTCCTTGGAAGTACAGAGGTGGTTCTGATCTTTCCACCTTCTCCTGCACAATATTAATGTCCTCAGGTGTGCCATTCGCTGTAATGGAAACCACACAGTCATTAATATCCAATTAGCCAGCTAATGATACAGTGTTAAGAGCCAGCAGGCCAAGCAATCTGTCTCCTTCACGCTTTCCTCTGTTCTCAGAGCTGTGAATAGCGTCATGGTTAACAGGGCAAAACGCTGGAATAACACAGGGAAACATGTCTCCACATTAACATATCCCTAATGCTCATTGCTCATCTATTTGGGCATTGCTGAAGCAGACGCAAACCTGGGAAAACACCAGGGAATGTATTATGTACATGACTATGGTTCTAGCAGCCATGCATACTCTATATACAGTAACAGAATATGCTAGTTGTTTCTTATACCTAAAGAGGCATATACTTTATATACAGTAAGGGTCGCTTGTTAAAGAAACAGCTTTGGTCCCATCTGCTTGTGAAACTCAAAAAAGTGACTGCAGGACAAAAAAGGCAAAAAATTGCAAATAATAAATATAGGAGGCATGGTGGGTTTGTGGTTAATACTATTGCCTTGCACCTTCTTGGTTGGCACTTCGAATCTCTGGTCTATGTGTAGAAATCACATGTTCTCTGCATAATCTGGTTTCCTTGAGGCCAAAGATATGTTGTGTCAATGAAATAGATTATGAATTGCTCATAATTTTGGAATTGTTTAGGAATCCAAGATATATCCTGCCTTGTGTCCTAGGTTCCCAGGGATAGGTTTCAGACCCCCTTCGACCCAACACAGGATAAGCAGTATAGATAAGTGATGGCTGGAAACATACACATCCAATGACAATATAATTCATTAACCAATAATAATTATTGATCCGTATTTCACAATTATATAACATTGATGAAGAAACTTTTCATATATTCGGTGGCATGTAAATAAAATATTTATAACAATAACAATACAATAACAAATAACAAATATAACAATGTCATATACAATACCTACTGTACAAAGACTTAGTACCAGGTATAAACATCTACCCATATTAAGGAGAAATATCAACACAGCCAAAGCACTATTTCAAACTGTTGTTTGAAGTCACAGGGTGTTTGAACAAACTTTGAGGAAAGCAAGTGTTACCTTTTTCATTAAATTACACAAACTCACCATTAGTTAATCTCAGTCGTATTGACAGGAGAGAGCATAATGAGCGGCCCACTGTGATAGTTGTCATTACAGGGAAATGAAGGACAGAGGCAGGTTTATTTAAAGTAACTTTTTAATTCCAATACACACACGCGCACGCGCGCACTTACACACACACACACACACACACACACACACACAGCGCCTGCACGCATAAACGGAAACATTTATCTGTTGGGATTTAT
>JAQMYK010000039.1:9447891-9462151 GCA_030014345.1 Clarias buthupogon | reverse complement strand
GAAAATTATACTGACTGTCATTTGCATTGGCTAATTATGAAAATCAGAGAAAGATATCATTTGCGTAATAATTTGGAACACGGTGTATATATATATAAAAAAATGAATGACCATGATCACTTACGTAAACCTCTGGTGAAGTTGCATTGTGCAAACCCAACAGGCTGTGTCTGAATGTGGTGTAACGAACTTGACGGACGTACTGTATGGCACCATAGACACATGGACACAAGGAGGGAGGCCGGAAAAAGCGGAAGGAAAGTTGTGAAGCTATGCACGTGCAGGTCAGGAGGCAGAGTGGCAGAATGGGCCCATGTGGGCAGAGGCACATGCATGCTCCCTAGAACAGCTTCTCTTGCTGGCTGGCCAATCATTCCCTCCCAGCTTCCCTTGGTTGCGACCATAGACAGGAGTCCAACAAGACAGCCAACATGGCTTTCCGAGCAGAGAACAGAGGCCTTAACATGAAGCACATGAGGCCTGGGTTTTTGTGAAAGCAAAAGTGCAAGGGGAGCTTGTGCGGTCCTCTTGCGGTTGTTCTCAACACGGAGCTCAAACAGCTGTATTCAGTTGCCTATGAAGTCCTTGGTACATACAGTATGACATCCCTGCTTGCATACCACACCTTGCTTTTAGTATTTGCCGCGTGACTCTTGGATCTAAACCTCCCGACCTCAAGCTAAACTCCCCACCTCTGGATCCATTGAAGATAAATATTCACCAACTGTGCCCTTTTCCAGCTGCCCTGCCCCTTCGTGCACCTGCAGAAGAGAAGGCCGCCTCCTTAATGAGCCTACTGAGTGAGCAAGGAGCAACAACCGATTGAGGTGCACACAATAACAGTTGACAAACCTAAACAGATGTTCTGTTAATTTCAGGAGAGCAAAGAAAAAACGTTCCTCACTGAACATCAATGGCTACTCTGTGACTATAATCAAGAGCATGAAATTCCTTGGTGTTCACCTGGAGGCGAGCCTCAACTGGTCCCTAAACACCAGCAACATATCCCAGAAAGCCCAGAAGCATTCCTACTTTCTGGAATGGCTGAGAAAAGATCATCTTCCTTCTTCCAACCTCACCAGCTTTGCAAGGTGGTATCAGAAACTTTCAAGATTTGCACACCACAGATCTGGTTGCTTTTCACCCATGTCCCCCACTATACGCCTTAAACCTGGGCTCAGCTATTGACAGGCTGGCCCCCGTGGATGAATTCTCGATGCACAATGCAACAAATGTACATGCACTTGGTTGAGCTGCAGACTTGCCTCGCCTTTTTCTGTCATGGAGATGCTGGGCTCTTACACTGTGAAGATATTGTGATGGGTTGTACCCATTGTACCCATGTATGTCTCCCTTTATCTTAATGACAGTGTGAACTTCATTCAGATGCTAAAGGATTGTGCAATTAGTTTGTGATCCATTTTGGGACATATCCATTGGAGTGTTACTGTATGTGAGCAAAAGCCTCAGTAGAAGACCAGCCATCTGTACAAACCAGTTAGCATGGTCAATATCACAAACTTACTTATGTTTAAATTGTTACTAAGAAATAGTGCAGCATTTTGTAACATGTTTTAAATATTTCTAAATGGTTAACGTTCTGTTTTTTCCATTAATTAAAAAAAATCTTCATATTTTCAATTCTGTTCTCAGACTTTTTGTAAATTAATTTTTGTTGTTAATTAACTCCCATTAATTTAAAGATTGCAATTATTATAACTGGATTATATTATTAATTATTAATTAATTCTTATGCCACTCAATTCTTCCAATTTAAACACATAATTATAATTAATTGATAAAAAACAAAAGGTGGTAATTAACAATTTAATTTGTGTATTTTATGTGATGTGATCTGTGTATTTTATATATTTATAATTTGAATTGGTTGATTTTTCAGTTGTCTGGCTTCATACACACCCATTGATCACAGTGGAAACATATTTGTTTGATAGCCAGGGTGCCATCTTTTTCTCTGTGTCTGTCTCTCTTAGCTTTAGAATATCAGTAGTACATGCAGCTGCCCTGACAGCTTTACAAATTAGGTCCAAAAGGCCTTCTGCTAAAATGTGAAGTTGTGTGCTACAAATGTGGACATGAAAAGACACTTCGAATACCAAAACCCTTCCTGCTCCTATTATCACTCTCTTGTGCTTGCATCAGAGCTCTTCTGCTTAATGTTTAAAAAGGATCAAGGAACTAGCTTTCCTCATTTACAGCTACAAAAAAAAAAAAAACTTTTGTATACACACTGGAATTTGCATACTCATGTTGTTTTACTGCATGAGGCAGGGCAGCATTTGTGTGGTTATGTATACATGGATGTTCTCTTCTCTTTGGCCATAGAAAGAGACAGAATGAGATTCTCCTGGGGAGAGTGTGTTGGTTTAGTGCGCTGTTTTTCCTGCAGCCTGCTGAGTCTCCCACAGGGACGACTAGAGAAATTCAGCTCAGGTAGAAACATCCACGCAGCGCACTCGTCGCCCTCCGCCTCCTCCTGCCTGCTATTGACTTCACCCTGAGGAATGAGGAGTGCCAGGCAGGGCTCAGGCACCAGACGCTCCACCAGGAAAGAAACAAATCAGTTGAAGAATACAGTATGGTACTGTGTTGCCAAGCAACTGTGATAGAACTACATTCATTACTAGGAACATGAACACATTAACACTAGAGGGTTGCTCTGTCTGGATGCTTTTCTTTCGTTGTCTTTCATCCTATCTCTCCTTCCATTTTAGGCTCTTTATGTCTCTTTTCTGTAATTTAATAAATCTTTTTTTCTGTCTTTTCTTTTGCCCATTTTCCTTTCACCCTCACATAATTAACAGTACAATCTCACAATTACATATCCATGCAGTTCTGTATAATGCAACTTGGTTGAAAGTTTGGATTGGGGTTGTATCAAGTTACTTCAAGGTCGGAACAACATACAAACAAACAAAATTGCAACTTTAGATTCTTATGATTTTTTCATGAGAATAGTTTGTTTAAGGCATGCATAAGCGGGGTTAATGCAGATTTGATTCATGTGACCAGAAAATGGGGCTGCAGTATCATTTGACAAAAGTGTAAACAACAACAATAATAAGTTTCTATATTTTTCTATATTTGTTCAGAAAATAGTTTCTTTTTGCATATTTGTACAGCTAGGTTCTTTTTTTTCCTTATATTTTGTCTTATCTTCTATAGATATATTTTTCTTTCCTTAGCTAAAGTTATTTTCTATATTTTATTCCATATTTTTTTCTATAAGGTCACAGGCGGTCGTTTAAGCATTTTACTGCATATCGTACTGTGCATGACATTTAATTTGATTTATTATTACCTCTCTCACCTGTTCTAATGACTCAGCTGCATTCTGTAACGATGTTTCTAACTGTACAACAAATAAGATCCATTTTTGAACAAACCACAACATTAAACAGAACTGTAAACTAATAAAATGTATGATGTTATTACTCACTCTTTCTCTATACCACTTACCCGGTACAGGGTCACAGAAAGCTTGGAGCCTACGCCATGGGACTCAGGGCAAAAGCCTGGGTACACCTTGGATAGGGTTCCAGTCCATCACAGGGCACAAGTGCGCACACACTCACCTAATTACTCACAAAATGCCAGTTAACCTACTCTGCATGTCTTTGGATTGTGGGAGGAAACCCACCATGTCAGTTTTTACTTACTTCAAAACCTTCTGTTAGTTCAGGTGACTATATATCTCACAGCTCCATTATTGATTCATTTTCATTTTATACATTCATACATATTTGATGCATCATTTTAAATCCCAAACTGAAAATCCCCTTTTATTTTTCATGATATCCATGTTGTTAACATCATATAGTAAACTTGCTACACTAGTTTAACCCTATAAACTATTGTATGGCCATGACCAAGCAAACTACATGTATATGTTTCATATAGTTTTAAAAATATGGTTATACTTGATGTTTCTTTCCTCCACTGAAACCCATCTGAAAATTGGACAGATTTTGTTTTTTTTAGAGAGAGAGAGAGAGAGAGAGAGAGAAAGAAAAAACAAAACTGACAGGTGGAGTGGAGAAAGATACTTTTGGTGTAGACACTCATACTCCTCTCTACTACTTACATGGTCAATTTAACCAATACCAAATTTTATCTGGCTTAAAAAGAAAAGAAAAAAGCTGATGGGCTTCTGTGGCATGCAGGCTGTCCTCCACTGATGTCTCCATAAAAAGAAAATACTTGAAGTCACGATGACTGTTGTATAATATATTTTTATTGTTGCTATTTTTTGCTTGCTTTGTTTTTTTTTAAATTAAATCCAAGTGATAAGATCCTTTTTTCTATTAAATCCTTGAGTGTTTTATAAGTGCTTTTTTCATCATAAAGACTGTTATATACTCATCCCAGCATGCTTAATCACAAAATCTTCCCACTGAAAAGCCATTCAACAAACTTGATACTGTTTTCCTTGACTCTTTTTTAACTGTTAACTATAATGATTTATATTCATGCTAGAGGAAGAGGATGTTTTGAATCTGGTTCCTTTGAATATTTTTTCAACATGCTGTCTTATAATGTTTTTCCTTGCCAGTTTGACCTGGCTTACTCATTATGGCTCTCAATCTACACCTGTGTTTCTGTGAAACTTTTTTTAATGACAATATGTACAGTATTGTAAAATGTGCATTGATCTAAACTGAATTAAGCTGATAAAATGATAGAGAACATTGTGGCGAGAAAATGACAGTTTCCAAGATCAGTTCCAAGGTGTTCTTCACCACCATGATGTTACACTCGAATAAGTCAAGTGTGGCTAAACAGAGAATTCACCCTGAAGAGACAGCAAATGGTCGATTTATTTCCTAATATTTCACAAAAGAGTGAGATAATAGTAATATTTCATAACTATTGTTAACATCCCTCATCCTTGACCACTTTTAACCATCAAAGTATAAGGGAAAGAGTCATGGTCTCTTACATTACATAAATCATGTTCTTATTTTATACATTTAACATTTTTAATCAAATAATGTAGCATGCCATATAAAATCTCAGAAGACACAAAAGACTTTTGTCCTTCTTTATTCGAAGAATTTTACTGTAATTTTTTCTTCTGTATCTCATAGCTATACCATTTATTGAAGACAGTACTGCATACATAAAATCTGACCGTGAAGCACTGCCTAATATGTATTCTTGATCCATTGGTTATTCTGGCTTTAGATCCGATTCCGCTTTTCAATGGACAGAGGGTGATAAAGAAGGGTAATCAGTAGCAAAAGCATTACTGCAGTCTACAGTCCATTTAACATAGTGAATATTATATTATTATAATACCATAATATCTACAAAAGGGTCATACAGTAACTGAGAGAAGCTGGCTGATCATTGTTCATATGTGTATTCAGACCTCAGTGTTATCAATAGATCTGACTGCTGCCTAGACAGTCATTTGCAGTCCATTGGAAATTTCTGATGTTCAGGCCTTTAAATTTAGTGCATTTTGTTTGTATGATATTCACTCTGAATTGATGTTTTGTGTAATGTACTGTAGATGCATACCTAAACTGTAGAATGCCACTAGAGGAACATGTTATAGTCAGTAACAGTGTTATAGATTTAGAAAGATATGTCAGTATGCTAATTACTCTAAGGATGTAATAATGACAGCAATGTCCAGTTAACAATTTAAATTAATTGATGTATTACAAGCATGGAGCATATGGGAAATATGACCCCAATGGTTAAACCAGTGCTTTTGTTGAATCCCTTTAAATTAAACCTGACCTTTGTCACTGTCCTTATGGTCACTGTACTTAAGGACCTGCCTGTATTACTGTAGTTTCAAATTAATTTAGTTAATCTATGCATAATCTTATTATAACTTAGACTATACTCCTCAGTATCTCCGTATTGGGCTACTATGAGATAATATTTAGTGTTTGATTAATGTACATTTAAATTCTGTTTTTGTCCAAATTGCTCATAATCATAATAGTCCTCACTTCATTTTTAATTACATAATACACTTCAGTGTCACAAAGGTTTAAAACAAATTATGCCACAGCAAATCAGCAAGCACAACATTAACTCGAAGCATAAAATATGGGTCCTATTACAAGAAAAAAAAGACTTTTTAATACTTAAGATAGAAAAACAAAGTTACTGATGCTACTTTGGTGAGGAATTTGTTCTGACCAAATAACCCAGAGTCATATTTATTTTATATTAACTGTATATTTTAAGAGTTCCATTAGGGATAAAATAATATCAGAAATGCATAAAGATTGCATTAAGTGCATATTTTTCCAGGTCTTAGACACTCTCTCTCTCTCTCTCTCTCACACACACACACACACACAATTAGCAACAAGAATAAGCTTTTCAGTAAGGAGATATCCAAATCCTTTATTTGTTATATGCTTTCTGTTGTGACTTTCTTGGTTTGCTTTTACTTTTTTGCATGTTAATTTTGTTGATGCTTTTTTGCTGTATTTCTTCTATATTTACATTAATGGTAAGTGTTTTTAGATTTGTTGTGTCATTATTGTTTGGTTAGTTTTCCACATAAAAGACATAATAAAGAAATACTGTATATCCAAGCATATTTTCTTTTTTCACTTCTTTTTTCACTTCCATTGTTTTTGACCTTAATAAAAAATAAATAAATGATGGTATGGTGGAGTATTGGCTAGCACTGTGATCTTGCACCTCAAAGCTCCAGGGTTCTATAGTACCTTAGGGTGTGTACAGTAATGGAGTTTGCATGTTCTTCCAGTGCTTGGTGGGTTTGCTCCCACAAAGCACTAATTAAGGATTAGTTTAATTGCCATTCCCAAATTGCTTGTTGTGTGTGTGTGTTTGTGAGTGTCCTGCACTGGATTGCCACCCTCTATAGGGCGAACCCCACCTTTTGCCCAAAGTCTCCTGGCATAGACTCCAAGCCCCCCATGATCCTTTACAGGACATGCAGTATAGAAGATGAATTAATAAAGGAAAATAAAAATCCAAGTTTCAATCAAGTCAAATCTGCCAACCTTGAAATTATGAACTATTTCACTTATTTCTGAAGTCACACAGAAAGTATATTTAAGTGGGAATTAACAACTTTTTCTACTTTTTAACTTGACATATCTTTTGAAAGTTGCCAACTCTGAATCCTGCCTAAAATGATAGCTATTAAAAGGGTTTCTGTTAGATTGCAGTACATTTGTCAGTTCCATAGTCCATTAGTGAATTTTAACTGCATAAAATATGCAGGCTTCTATATGCCAAATGTGCAGAAAAGCTCAATTGGTTCATCATCTTTCACACTTCCAGACTTTTAAAAATGCAGAAAATACAAATATATCTCAGAACATTTTTATTACAATGAAAATCAAACAAATTAAGTATGACTTTTAAAGTCCTTCTGAAGGATAGAGGAAATCAATTTTAACCACAAAGTGTTTTCTTCCTAAGGCGTATTGCCTAATCATAAAGACATTTATTGGTCGCTTGTGATTAGACTGAAAGCGATAAAAAAAAAATGCACAGAAGTCCAAGTATATTTCTCTTTGTTTTCCATTTCAGTTCTTTTAGCAGTCATAAGTAGGAAGTAAACTGCCCTTGACAGTTCATTTTAGCACACTTGTTATACAGTATCAGTTAATAATTTTTAAGTGAATGCACTGGACATTAATGACATAAATGTATATACTGTGTAAGCAATGCCCCAAGCAGCTACAATCTGAACTGCTTCAGGTTAGTGAATTCAAGTGCTGATATTTGCAAGTATTCCTTGTAATTTAAATAAATTAATAGCATATGCAGTGCATGCCACATAGAACAATAAATGCACAGTAGACAAGAGTCCACTAGACATTTGCTTTGATATGAACAAAATGTGATAAACTTTAAAATTGCTCCTTCTAGTCATTTCATTTAAGTAAAAGCATTTATATTTGAATAAAAACTTCAGTATGTTTATATTACATACATACATACATACATACATACATACATACATACATACATACATACATACATACATACATACATACATACAGTACTAACATATCTTTAGTCATTATTTTAAATATAAACTATCATTACTTATTACGGACATTTTAAACTGTATTTTGGCAGTTTATATTAAAATTATTTAATTATTTTGTTCTAAGATAAAAAAAATAAAATAGCATATTCAGATAAACATGCAGTGTAATTGTCCTAAGCTTAATTACACTGGGATTCAGTTTTACATTATGTTGTTATGATTGCCGTGATTAATCTGTTAAAAAAAATTTTTTTTAAGGTTTTAAACCCTTACAATTAGAAGTTGTGAAACCTTCTACAAAAAAAACAAGAACACTGAGTCTTTATTAACAACTTGTAATAGGTTTGCAAAAGCTTAACCTCCTGGCAGAGATAGCTGAATTTTGTACTAATTGGCAGAATTTGAAATGCCATCAAGCTTCACTAGAGCCCCTAGAGCACTGATTACCGATTTGACCTCAAAACTTTAGTGATCCACATCCACAGAGTTTATCAATTATTATTTCCTTTCAATTTTTTTCTTTTTTGTCTATTTTCAAGACTATGTCTGTAATATTACATAAAACATACTAAACCCTCATTTCCTAACATCCAAAAACATGAATGGGTGGATGATTCTGTCTACATGCCACCCAGCACATTGAGCAATGGATATACAGTACATTTTTGTGGCAGTTATTTACAGTGTCAGGTTGCCAACTCAATTGTAATTGTTGCTTAAGGGTCCAACAGTATTGACCCAGCAGTCGGGGCTTGACCTGGAGACCTTCTGGTTTGCAGTCCAACCCCACAAAGCCGCCCATACCCTCTCCAAAAACATACCAGAGCCCTAATGTTCAACCATATCTAAAATCTTTATTTAGGTATGCCCCTATTATTGTTAGAAAGGATGCCCTTGCTATTGTTATTATTATTTTCAGAGCATGAAAACTGTGGTTATTAATACGGGCCATGCAAGTGGATGGCCCAATTACTTCTCTCCACCTGGTAATGGCTCAATGGAAACCATTCCCCAAATTCCATTTTTTAAATTTGGTTTTGGCCAGCTGTATTGTTATTAATTTTACACCCACAAAACAAGAAGCAAAACATCCGTCTTGTCCTGAGTGCAATGAAATGAAAAAACCCTGGTTTTGAGGTTTAAGGATCGATTTGGCACACATGATGAAACCACTTCGCTCTACTGTCTCCTAGCTCGCTTGTTTTTGGGCGACTGGAATATGAGACATGGCACATTAAAGACTTGGAAAACTCTACTACTTAGA
This sequence comes from Clarias buthupogon, assembly GCA_030014345.1. Classification (NCBI taxonomy): domain Eukaryota; kingdom Metazoa; phylum Chordata; class Actinopteri; order Siluriformes; family Clariidae; genus Clarias; species Clarias buthupogon. The sequence goes on along the minus strand of JAQMYK010000039.1, from coordinate 9,452,867 downwards.
AAAAAATCATGTTGATCAAAAACGAAATCAGTGTAAAAACCACACCACAGGTTTGTAAAGTGAACACACACTGAAAATACCAAAGGTCTAGCACCTATGGTTCCTCTGATATTACAGTAAGTAAATGTAGCAAGAGAGTTCCATTGGCTTTGAAGTTTATGCTGGATACATTCTCTGTGCCTGTGAGATTTACAGTTTTGTGGAAGTGTGGCTACATCGAGAAGCCCCAGCCACAAACCCCCTTCAACATACAGTACACACACTCCCTGATATCACAGGCTGTATACGAGCTCATATCTTTGTAACCATATGGCCTAGAAATAAGCTGCTTTCAGCATTTTACCCACACATATGCCCTTAATATTAGAAAGCCTGGATTTACTTCAGAAAAGCTTTGGAAATGAAATAATAACATTTACATAGATTAATAAATTAAATGTAATGTCCACATTATATCTATTCAGCATAAACCTTACTGTTTTAGAATTCATACAAGATGGCTCATGACTGTTTTAAAGGTATACATAAAAAAATAACTCCTCTGGAGATGATGGGATATGAAGAATGTGGGACAAACAAAAGATAGCATATTTATAATATCCTAATTGAATATATAGGACTACAATATATTAAGTCTACCTCACTAAAATGTGAAAAAGATTGCACTGTGTTATTGATGGAGAGTAGCTGAGCTATCTACATTACTTATTTATTTATGTCACACACAGTACAAACAAAATTAGCTGTGGGAATAAATATGAATGATCAGACCATCATAAAGAGTGGGTGGAAGTGGAATTTAAAATAAAAAGAAAAAAAATCTCACACACACCTCTTACTAACTCACTTACTTATTCATTGTCTATACCACTTTATGTCATGTACAGGGTTGTGCAGGGCCTGGAGCCTATCCTGGACATGCTGGGCACACACACATACTGTACATTCCTGTGGGAGGAAACCAGAGAACCTGGAGGACACGAACTCGAACCTACACACCTCTAGGTTGTATTATTATTATTTATTTATTTATTCATTTTTGTAACAAAAAATAGGAAGCAGGGACCATTTTGCTTGAAAGGTCAGTACTAACCTTTGACACTTGTTTATTCTTCAATTTGATTACTTCATCACTGAGGCAGCATCCCACCCACTTTGTAACCCAATACCCGGCAGTGAAAGAGCCGCAGGATGATTAGGACATCTGCTGTGTTCTACATGGAAATTCATCACTGCACAGGAAGTCTTTAGGCTTGTCATTTAGATAAAGGGGAACGGAGGCCAAGAAATGTGACGGAAATTGATTACGCACATCCGGATGTCGTATATTCACCAGACAAAATTATTACAAATTCCAGTCACTATGGAATAGTGATTGACTGAACAATGTCATATCACCTCCAGAGAGCTGCAAAGGAAGCCTCATTAAGAAACAATTTCCTTGTCACTGTCAATTAACATTACCTGACCCCCTTTCACTGTACTTTAAAATCCATTTACAGTACTCTCTCTTTCTTTCTCTTTCTCTTGCTCTTTCTGATGGGTCAGTGAATAAAGCTTTGAGCATGACATACAGTATACTGTATATCTCTCTCTCACTATCCATATTCTACTGTCTCAACCTCACCGTTATTGTCTGTCTGTCACATGATCTATGGAAAAAAATGTATCATCACTTATCTCTGGCACTTTGATTGACGGTTCATGGTTGCATGTAAGATGGTGAGAGAGGGTGACAAAGAGGAGGAGGGGGGTGGAGAGAGACGAGGGTGTGGGCTGACTCACAGGAAAGATCTCATGTGGCCTGTCAGACTTCTCTCAGTGAGAAGTGAGATGGCAGCCTTCAGACAAAGACACAGACACAGAGAGCGCATCCTCAACAAGAATACTGATCATACACAGAGATCCACACATCCCACAACCTACATACAGACACACAGCACAACACACTCTGGCATTGCATCAAGGAAATCAGCCAGGTTGCTAAATTGACAGAATGATGCAATTTTTAGCCTGTAATATTGTAATAATATTACTAAGCTGGATTTCATTCTTTGGCTAAAACTGGATTTCCTTTGCTGTTTTAATCTATCCTGTGCCATGTACAGTAGTTAATTTATACATCATGAGCATGTTTAAGGACAGTATCTTCCAGGACGCTGCACATGTGTGCGTCTTCTTCATGAGGCTTTTATAGTTTTTGTTAGGTAGAATGATGATCATTTTGGAATGGTAAGCCAATAATATTATAATGTGCAAATAATCGTATTGCACCACTGGATTAAAGGGATATGATTATAATATATCAGTGCACATGCATTAATAAAACATTGCCATCTACATTTTATTTCTGACAGGCTAGTCTATAAATAAAGATTTCTTCTGATTATCATCAAAGAAAGAAAGAGGAGATGATAAAAAGCAGAGGTGAAAGAAGTCACGATTAAACTATGAAAAAGTACAGGATCAAAGTATGGATGTGCTCATGTGATAAAAGCGGCTTTTAACACACAGACGAAATGCATTATCTTTCTTCCTTGCAGAGAATGTAATGTTCTATAAATGCTATTTTGTTGAACTTGTATGTTCCTATTGAAGTAACTACACTGTTTACATTAAAATAGGCATGACAACTTGGGGAAAAGAAATTTATCATAAGTTGATTTTGAATTCTCAAAAAAATAAAACAGACCAAAAAATAGCTTTTGCATAAATTTTAGTTTTTGCCAATAATATACGTTGACATATCATCTTTAAGGAAACATGAATACTGTATAGTATATTTTAAAAAATCAATGTGGAAATGTTTTCATTTTGTTCCTTGTCTATCCTTGCCTTGGAGTCTGCCTGCAAAAAGATTACATCAGATATGGATCCAGTTTAACAAGCACAGCAGTTAAAAAAAAAAAAAAAAAGCCTAAAGATATCTAAAACCTTAATAGATAAGTCTGCTTTTCTTGTGATTTGATCAGGGTTTTGGATGGTTAAACAGGGTAGTGAAATGTAATTCATTAAATAAAATCAGATACTGGGTGTTTGAATGCTTCTCCTGCGCCTCACGTCGTCGTCATCATCATCATCATCATCATCAAAAACTTACATACTCTGTACAGACAATGTCTTACAAAGATTTTAAAGGTTTAAATGACTTCATCAAAAAGATAATAACACGAAATTTAGACAGAAGTAGAGAAGTGCCTGAATAAATCAGCAATTATTTCCCCACCTATTTTATCACAGACAGAGATCAATTGAGTGAAGAAATGGAGACAAAGCTTGAAATGTCGAGAGTGACATTCACCTACGTTAATGAGACCTAGATTGATGTGGATGATGCTGATAATTAAAAAGACATTTATTTTATCATTGTAAACCTAATTACATTCAACTGCAATTTCACGAAAATGGCAGTGATATAGCTTTTCCATAGATAGATTGGGTTAGAAATATAGATAAAGACATTTTAGTGGCACTGGAATGGTATCTAAAAATGGGATTTTCTCACTTTTGAGATGGAGTTCAAGTAAGTAAATTGTGAGTAATTCAAATAACCTAATATGATGTATTAGTTACTCACTCACTCATTCTTTATACCTTTACCAGTACCTTTACCCCTACCATATCTTGTACGGGGTCACCGGAGGCCTGAAAATACCAAATCGGAAATGCTGGTTAGCACAGGAAGAACAGGTGTGAGGTCACGATGCTAATGTTTTACTGAATATACTGTGTTTATATGTAATGAGTATATGGTGGCGTGGCGGCTTATTGGTTACCACTGTTAGGACCTCCAGGGTCTGTGTTCAATTCCCGCCTCGAGTCTGTGTGCATGGAGTTTGCATGTTCTCCCTGTGCTTGGTGGGTTTCCTCCAGGTACTCTGGTTTCCTCCCAAAGTCCAAAGACATACAAATTAGGATAACTGGGTTCCCAAATTGCCCATAGTGTGTGAATGTGTATGTCTGTGAGCCCTGCAATGGATTGGCACCCTATTCAGGGTGCCAAGTCTCCTGGGATAGGCTCCAAGTCCCCCACAACCCTGTATACAGGATTAAGCGGTATAGGCAATAAGTGAGTGAGTGAGTGAGCAAAACAGTTGTCTTGTTTAGACAATCTTTGAGAAAAGAGGTTATGACCTTTACAGGAACATGCTTGTAGAGTACTTACAATGCATAAAGTGCTCTAACTACTGTATATATAGTGCTCCATAGCAAGGGTGTCTGATAAAGGGGGTCAGATCCAAAACTAAAACTGAATAAGTAAATCTGCAAAGACGGTTCATATTCCAACATGAGGGTCTTATGAGAATAAACAAATAAATAAGCAAATAAATATTACACATACGTACAGTAATTTTAACAGCCCAATATGTACAATAAACAGGGCTTCATGGAACGTGTGCATGAATTACGTACACACATGTAAAGAATCATGCATATGAGACAATGATGATGCTTAATAACTTTCAGTTGTTCATGAATGCTGTGTGTTAAGGTCACTGCTCATATACACATCAATTGTGGACAACTGACTATTATTAGATTGGACTTACATATTCTTCAAATGATATGGAACAATACTGTAAGTTATGATAACAACCTACAAGGGCGTGAGATAAGCCATGCTGCAGTCATTAAACAATGACTCTATAATCATTTTATGCACTGTTAAAAATTGCTGTTAATTCACAGCTAAATTTTAACAGTATAATCCTGTTATTCTCAAAAGCAGTGCATTGCTGTTTTTTTTATGATTGGTGAAATTATGTAGACAAAATTTAACAGGATTTTAGCGTATTTATTGCACGAAGGCAAAAAAACAGTATTTAACAGTATTTCAGGAACAGAAGACTGCAGAGCACACGTGGATTTTCATCCATCTTTATTCTGAGACTTAACGGTTAAGTGCACATTTGCCTTGCTCCTTTTAAACAAAATACACCTTTGCAATTGCAAATAATTGTGGAAGCTGATATTGT
>JAQMYK010000039.1:9403199-9415379 GCA_030014345.1 Clarias buthupogon | reverse complement strand
GAAAAAAGTCTCAGCTGTGTTGGGGGCCCTGACAAGATTCTTTTCATGGGGCCCAAAATCCTTAGCAGCGCCCCTGCTTAAACATATGGTGAAGTTGCATCAAAAACAACTAAACTATACAAGTCACGGCTTTGTTTAATACAGTAGTAGAAATAAAAGCATTCACACACACATGCACACACAAAAACTTACAAGGAATGGGATTGAAAACATCTGGGATACCATAAGAAAATGCCCACCTATCATGCATAATGTCCACTGGTAAAGCCTCTGGTGGCAGTGTTGTAGTCTGGGTTTGCCTTATTTTTCAGATGTCTCTTCATATGATAATGAAACACAACTTCATCTTAAGACTTCATCTTACCTTTGTCACAAGGCAAGATAGAAACCATCAGCTCACATTCAAACAGTTTAAAACAGATTCTGTCTCTATGTTCACTATGTTCCTTTTTTCCAAACTGGTAAAAGTTAACTACTGTAATTAGAGACCCTAAAATGAGCACAGTACGTAAATGCCAGATCAGTACCCTATACAATATGCCAAATCTTGAAACAACCCAAAATATGTTACATAAAATACTTGTAAAGAAAATGTACCATAATAAATAATTTTTAAAAATCTGAAAGAATGACCAATCACTGTGCAATTGCAGGTGCGATAAATTTGGCAGTCTAAGTGAAAGTGGGTCAGTGTTGGTAAGGGACTGAGGAGTGGAATTTCAGTGCCAAGCTGTGTCCTGTTTAATGCACTGTTCTACTGTAGTCAGTGTGGAAAAAATAAATCACAGTGGCATCAATGTTTAATTGGAGTGGGCAGCATGTTGATGCCATGAAAACCCATAAAAACAGTTGCTGCAAGTCAATACACTACACCGCATTCAGTGTTGGTATAACTGGTGTGATTATATTAATAAGATTTGAAAATGCATAATATTTTTATTTGGTAGTAAACAGGGCACGGTGGCTTAAAGGTTAACACAATCTCCTTGCACCTCCAGGGTTCAGGTTCAAGTCTGTGTGCATTGAGTTTGCATGTTCTCCCCTGTGCTTATGGCCCCAGGCCCCATGACCTTGTACACAAAATGAAGCGTTATAGACAATGGGTGAGTGAGTGAGTAATGGGCAGTTCCAGAATGCCAATATTTATTCATTTTGTAATTCTTTCATGGGACTCATCTGGGTTCTTTGGTTTAAACCTTACTAAAATTCCATTGAATGCGTTAAGATGTGTGTGTATGCGTGCGCACATGCGTATGAATGTGAGTGTGAGTGTGTAAGTGTGTGTCTGTGCACGTCAGCTCTGATCATGGTAAAGGGGTTACTGAACTTACTGAAGGAGTTACTGAACGTTTTGTTCGAATATATGACAAAATCTTAGCACTATAATTTAAAAGAGTTTTGTGTATATTACTGCCACTCTCCATACCGCACCACGTAACAGTGCATAAATTATAATACCTTTGGTTTAACATCTAACATGTCATTTAGGGACCATTACGTGCCTCTGATAAATAATTTTTATCAAATGTCAGCTTGGAAAAAATAATATCTCTCAGGGCTTGAATCAATTTAACATCAGAATTAATGACTGCAGTTTTATTACAGTTAATATTAGTTAGGAAGGTGACTTATGAACACTATGGCCTATGAACACTACTTAATATTATGTTCTTCTCTACTATCTATAGTACTGTATATTATAAACTATACTGTATGTACCATGTTGTCATTATAGCATCAATGCATGAATACAAAATAAGTTGGCAGATTATTTTTCATTTAGGCAAAATTTGTCATACTGTGAGACAATAAAAATATATGTGTAATGTAACAGAACATTTATTCATGCAGCTGAAGTATGTACAATAAGACAGCAGATTATGTATGTGAGACAGGCAGAACTGTGAGTCTCATTCTTTCTCGGCGGAATAACAATTCTAAACAGATGCAAAACCTAATGACTCAACCCTGTGTAACTTCCATCTCAAACTAAGAAATCATTCTCAAATAAGGCAACTAGAATTAATATGATTTATTGCACAGGCTATTGTGAGCTCTCACCATGAGCAGTTTAATTTTAAAAAGGCCTGGACAAACCCTTCACCTTCCCACACAGAACCAGAAGCAAGCAATGTGATAGCAAACCAGGGTCTGACACTGAGCTCTTATTTTATACACTCCTCATACACTTCATTCATGCATTGCTCAACTGGCCCAGATATTGTCCATTGAGAAAGAAAAGGAGACAGAAGGAGTGAAAGACAAATCCAAAGGAGTTTCACAGCTTTTCTGTAGCACGGCCCCTCAGGAGAGTTGAAGCAGAACAGCTTCTACAGAAATGAATGAGAATCTTCGGAGTGGAACAAATGTCTAGGTCGTCAAAAGTCACTTCGGCTGTAATCGAGGCAAGAAAAAAAAAAGAGCCATCTTGCCTGACCATGAACCTTCCTGAACTGAAAACAAATGCATTCTCAGTACCCTGCTCATAAATGATGCCTGTACTCATTTGCTATTTTAATTGGTCAAGGTGCTGGCACAAACAGACACTGTCGCAGCAAATTAAATAGAGCCATTACCAGTTCGCAACTAATTTCTGCAAAAGTTTGCATGATGGCATTGATCGATCATGCAGAAAATGTTGCACTACATTTAGATGCAATCAGCATGATGTTCTTATCAAAGCAAGATGTAAGGTCCCTCTATTCTCAGCCTCTCTGCCATTTGTACTGGCCACATGACAAGGCCGCCCAATTCATCAGCACAAAACTACCTCAGTGAAAGCTCTCTTCACCACAGAGGGAATTTTTGTCTGTAATAAATTATATACTTTGCCAAATTAGTCACTATTCCACATAAAATATGGATGTGGTTATTATTCAGTTATTCCATGACCTTTTGTATCTGTTTCTGCTGTGAGACGAGACTTGAAAATGTCTTACAAAGACGGAATTCTGAAATCACCCTAATCACCAAATTTTGCCTTATATTACAGTGAAGAAACCAAAGCTTGATGTTTATTTGAGATATTTGAGCACATGTAATAATTCACACATATGGTGTTTCAAATACAGTATGTGTACATGCAGGCATTTTTTTCAACAAGAAATGTACATTGCACAAATAAATACTGTAGAAGTCAAATACCTACTGATTTAAGAAAGGTTTATGAAAGACTATGAACTGTAAGTACATGCCAAGTGTAAATTTTGTAAAATGCAGCAGCCCTCACAGAGTCCTCAAATGAACCAGAAGATACTACATCACCCCATCTTATGCACACTGCATTGGCTCCCATTGGCTTAGAATTTCAAATTGATTAAAAAATTATACTATTGACTTACACAGTACCTGTGTGAACTGCTATTCATAGTTTTATGATCTGCCATGCCTGCTTCTCTCAAAGGGTGCAGGCTGTTTGTCGGTACCTTGAATTATGAAAACTGGCAGCAGAGCTTTTTCGTGCAAAGCCCTAAAGGTATAGAATAGCCTTCCAATGTTCAGGATGTAGACACAGCCTCAGTGGTTAAGTATAGGCTTAAAACTTATTTATTTACGCAAGCCTTTTATGAATAGATTTGCCATAGGTAAAGGTGCAGATCTGGGGACTCATGTGAATAGAGTGTTGCGGTCTTCCCCCACTCTAATTGATCAGCCAGGTTTGTTGACAGTACAGCGACTGGTTTCTTAACTTTCCAGGGAGCCCTCATGTCTGTGTTTCCTTTTGGCTCTTCTTTTTACAGTATAAATGTTGTTGTAGTTAGTCCTGCCAGAGTCCCTGCTTTCACTCTGTACAAAATAAACATTGACCTTATACATTATCTGACAGTCATACTGTACCTGTTCTCTCTCCCTCTCTCTCTCTCTCTCTATGTTAAGCTACACATGGCATTCCTGAGTTGCCAGTGATCCAGATCCCTGCCCTCTGGATCTGTCTGACACATCCTGGTTCCTCCGCTTCTTCTTGTTACATAGTGTCCTCTGGCTCTCTGCTGAGGATGTCCTTGTATAGTCTCCTTGAGATGCATATGGTGACTGGAGATGGTTCCACTTGAAGATGGTCCTGAACCCAGTTGATGCAGGTAGTTGTTTTCTGATGACTTGTGAGTGCAGTTCTGTAATAGTTTAGGACTGAAATTCCCACAAGCAGGCTTGTACCTGAGCCTCTACCAAAAAAAAGTGGACTTCATATTCACCTTTCCTGGTATACTGAACTTCCAGCCTCCTAACATAAAGAATGACTGCAAATCAATCCCTGCTGTCAGATACTGTATCACCCAAATGAAGATGGGTTCCCTGTCAAGTCTGGTTCCTCTCAAGGTTTCTACCTATTGTCATCTCAGGGAGTTTTTTTTTATGTTGAATGCTGATGAGTTGCTCAGCTTGCTCATCAGGGACCAACTGATCATTGTAATTTATACACATTTCCTTACTCTGGTCATTCTTAAAATCCCTATATATAGTACATACATTTTTTTTATTGAATTGAATTCTGAACAAAGGCCATATACCCCGGCTTTATTATGGAAGGCAACTGTCATTTAACTTCAAAACAACATCATCCTTGACATCATGAAAATTGTATTATAACTCACTTCACCACTTTCCTACTTTCTGAAACTTTTTGTGCTCAGGAGATTCCATGTGATAAATAAAAAATAATAATACCAACTGTTCATTTGTTCATTCTCTATACCATATGTCCTATACAGGGTTACAGGGAGGCATGGTACCTATCCTAGGGGACATGAATTACATCCTGGACAGGGTGCCAATCCATTGCAGGGGCACAGAAGCACCTACATTCACACACTGTCAGTTATTTTAATCTGCATGTCTTTGGACTGTGGGAATAAATCACCTCAAAGAAACATGCAAACTCCATGGACCCAGATCGAAGTCCAACCCTCGACATCTTGTAAAAATTAAATCTATGCATATATAATTCATAAGCATATTCTAGCATCAGCTCCAGAGGTATTAATTTATTAAATTCTCGCTAAGTACTTCAGGTCAAGCCCTGGCTCAGCAGCACATTGTGAAGTCTTGTGAACATTTGCCAGTAATGTATGCTGTGTTTAACTCTGTGTCTGTTGTCATGATTTATTATTTGGATTATCCTTTAGTTTAATTACAGTGCCAAAAATGTTGTGTCTTACAGCCTCAGTGTAGTAGTTTTATTGTGCATCATAACTTTGAGAGGCTAGGTTATTTAATTAGAGTACTATTAGTTCAAAATGTTGAGTTCTATTTGTAATCAGATGACTGTGGATAGTTATAGGTGCTTGACTCAAGGTCAAGTAATATGGTCATGGGATGAGCATCGTGGCAGTTGTAGTTTACTACCTCAAACACTGTGTCCACTCATATTTTGATCACAGGTCATTTGCTCAAGCTAAACCTGGTTTACAACTTTAACTTTAGCCTTAAAATAGAAAGAAAATCTCTGCTACACACTGTATGCACCATGTACCTGACACTGATCGTGCTTCATTGTACCACAGTGCTGTTGAATACTTGATTGTGACTGGTCATAACAGTAGCTCAGATAATAGATCCTGGTATGATCTTCTATTCTGTTTATGTCTTCTATGTTTTAGTGTCAACATGTCTCATGCTCCAAGTTTCATGACACAATATCTTCCTCCATCATCATAATGGTGTCATTCATTATTGTTCTTTGTCCCCTGTCTTTTAATAAGTTAACATCTCTTCCTGCAGTTTTACTGGGTGCTGTTTCATTAAGTTGGCCATGGCATGCCTGCTGCAATTTATTGGTGATAGCGACATACATATTTTTTTTAAAAATACACCTCCAAATTAAAGCCTCATATTTTTCTGTTGTGAGGCTTTTTCGATTCTTATTGGTTTTCATTCTGGGATGAAGACTTTCCACCTGCAAGGTTTAGATGTACACACTTGTTTTTAGTACATTAAATTTTCTAAAACAAATCCTTACCCATAGGTACTCAGCCTGCAAGGTTAACACTTGGTATCATTTAATTTCTTCTAAAATGTGTGGTATTCATGATTTTCAAGATGTGATGAGTTCTTCAGTCCCCAATCTGAACTAAAACTCTTCTTTTAAGTTTTTTAACATATGTATAGTTTTGTGGATATACTGTAGGACTTTGCAGTTTCTTAGAGCTAAAAAACAAACAAACACAGAGACTGATTACAGCGGCTATAAAGTGATAACAGGAACCACAGGGCCAAGGACAATAAAATGTTTTTTTTTTTATTAATATCAGTGAATTAGTGGTCTTATCGAATAATCTAATAGTATACCATAGGCCTGGGTGATAGACCGATAATGATATACAGTATACTGAGGAGACACTTCCTCTATAATGAAATGAAACAAATGTTTGATAGAATGGTTAAAAGCAATGACTAGAAAACCACCGGTAGGTCTTAATTCTGGGGCTGCATCTTTAAAAGGATGCATTTGAAGATTGATTATGTCATAGCGTCACAACAAAGGCTGACACATTTTAAAGAATCCTTCAAATGGAGCCAAGAAATGTGGCCTTCCCCAAAAATGAAGGGTGCAACAATGTATGCTTCATAGCCCGACCTATCTGATCTTTTGTGAGCCGGTAAAAGAGTCAGGAATATAAAAAAATAAAAGATATAATCTATAAATAAAACTATTTTAAAAAAATTAAATAATTTTAAATAGGAATTTATGCTATTCATGCGGTCTGTTAAAAAATATAGCATTGTAATAGCACATTAAAAATGATCAATAATTATTGATTTTTGAATGAAGAACAGAAGCTGGAAGCACCCTGCAATAAACCGATGCCATCTAAGCCGGAAATCAACTGGACTCCCGCCAGGGGCTTTCTAACTAGTCATAAGTGCACTGAAGAACCAGAACTGGCACCCACACACTGAGTAAAAGTTAATGGAGTACCGCTTCCCACGTTACTAGACCCCAGGAGCGCAATAACACTAGCCCTGCCCGCGGTGGTTCCGCCCAAGGTTCCGGCAGTGCACATTGTGTATTTACCACAGGGGTAAATACAATCTCAAATCTGTTATTATCCCACAACTTCCTAGGTCGTGACTGCCCCGGCTTACTACTGGCAAAAATAAGCCAGCTGCGGGGAAAGCGTGCCGCAGGCAGATCAAAGTGGCGAAGAGCAGCATCTACACAACCGGCGTGGCTGGTGCAGACATCAATACAGAAGCTGAAGTGAGGCTAGTAATCCTTTTAATCCTTTTGTGTCCCTGTCTCAGCAAGTAAACGTGATTGCAGCTACTGTACATTTAGTTGCAAAAAGACGATCCCTGCTTAAACTCTTCTGAGAACAGAGGTTGTGTTTTTTTACCTTAAACGATCTCCTGCCAGCAGACAGCCCCCACAAAGCCCACCCCCGTCCCACTGATTCCCCTGCCAATCATCAGCGTACCATTGAGAGGATAGGCATACTGTAGACTCCGTCTGCACACTCCATGAATTAATCTTGGTGAAGTCACTTCAAAAATATTGCAAGAGAACTTGTTCAGCTTTTCTTGTTCAGCCCAAATAAACCCTCATGGATCAAGGTACACCATTCATGTCTAAACTAATGTGTAATGTGTGCCGGCTGTTGCAGGTTAAGCAGATCTGCACTTCACTGTACCACTTATTGAATGCCATTTCATTCTTTGACACATACCTGCTCCTGCATGTAGATGATCACGTGGGACAACTGGGGAAGGCCCGGTTCATCTCCAAATTAAATTCCAGAAATTTTAATTAAATTCTCACTTAGATGATGTAGTAATCCACTCTAGTAGCTATGAGGATCATCTACTGTACACCACCTTAAACAGGTCCTCGGGAAGTTGTGGAAGACGGGGCTAATGATGAATCCCAGTAAGTGTCACCTTGGCATGACTGATACCTTAGGCATCAGATTAGATCTAGCCTGCTGAAGCCACAAGAGAAGAAAGTAGATGAAGAAGCAGGTATGTGCATTTTTGGGGCTAGCTAATCGTCATTGTTTATCTTAAGAGGTGTGACGGTGGACTTACAGCCAGTGCGCACAGCAAGCAAGAAAGTCAAACCTTCTCCCTTGGAACACTCACAGACACACAGCATCACATATGCCACTCTACCAGCAGGCCCTGTGTGTGAGATGGGACTTTGTGGCAATAAATACATTTTAATTTGACCAAACGGTTGTAAAGATGTTTAGAGATGGCTGTTTCTTATATGTTGTGTTTACAATATAATTGTGTATGTGTGCTTAATCTGCAAAGCATTTATATTCTTAAATCTGACTGGTCAGAATGTGTTAATTAATTTAAAACATAGCTATATAATAGTGCATTCATTAAAATGTTTTATATGTTGTATAGTAATAATTCATTTACAGTAAGAGATTTTTATTTAAGTTTTCAGCCATAGCAGTCTTCTTAGTTCTTTAATAACATGACAAAACGTTTTTTTTCTTTCCCTTAATAACATAATACATTTATTTTGTAGGCAACCTATCACAGGAAAATTTCTCTCACTGATTTTCCACAACATTAAATATAACTGCTATAAACTGATTGAATAAAAGTCATGTTGTTAATTAATAAATTAAAGTTGAAATAATTGTAAAAATGCTATTTATCATCATTAGAGAATATAATAACTTTTAGAAGATGACAATCTGTCACAATAATAATCATAATAAAACCAGAACCTTTGCAAATAAAATTGAATGGTTATGTCAAACAGTAGGCATACATAATTTTTCTTTCTCTCTAGTCCTCATTACAGATTACAACTGTGTTGTTGTCAACTGTATAAGTGTCTTTTTTTTTTTAATGAATGATTTATTTGTTATTTGCTAACGTAGAACGACGTGATGGCAAGGAAGACCACACATTCTCCGAACAACCAGGTGTCCACCCACGTAAAGCTGCTGACAACAGACAACAGACAACATCCCAGGCAGAGTGCTCAGAGAATGTGCAGAACAGCTGGCAGATGTTCTCACCGACATCTCCAACGTCTCTCTGAGCAGCGCTGTCGTTCCCACATGCTTCAAGTCTACCACCATTGTCCCCGTGCCGAAGAAGTGTGTCCTGTCTCAATGACTACTGCCCTGTTGCACTCACACTCATCATCATGAAGTGCTTCGAACAGCTCATCATGAGACACATCAAGACCCTGCTGCCCCCCTCACTGGACTCACTGCAGTTTGTGTATCATTCAAACTGTTCGACAGACGACGCCATCTCCACCACACTCCACCTGGCACTGACACACCTTGACAAGAAGGACACTTACATCAGAATGATGTACATAGATTTCAGTTCAGCATTCAATACAATCATCCCCCAGCACCTGATCGGGAAGCTGAGCCTATTGGTCCTGAACACCTCCCTCTGTAACTGGATTCTGAATTTTCTGACCGAAAGACCTCAGACAGTGCGGATCGGGAACTATACCTCCAGCACCACCACACTGAGCACTGGGGCCCCCCAGGGCTGTGTGCTCAGTCCCCTGCTGTTCACGCTGCTGACTCATGATTGTGTAGCGACACACAGCTCCAATCATATCACCAAGTTTGCTGATGACACAACCGAGGCTAATGGACTGATGTAAAGACAACAACATGTCTTTGAACATTGATAAGACAAAAGAGATGGTTGTTGACTTCAAGAGGATGCGGAGCGATCACTCTCCACTCAGCATCGACGGCTTTTCTGTGGAGATCGTCAAGAGAACAAAATTCTTGGGTGTCCATCTGGAGGAGAACATCACCTGGTCCCTCAACACCAGCTCTCTGCACAAGAACGCCCAACAACGTATTTTCTTCCTGAGAAGACGGAAGGTCTAGCTTCGACCACCAATCCTCAACACCGTCTATAGAGAAACTATCGATGGGCATCCTGAGCAGCTGCATAACTGTCTGGTTTGGTAATTGTGCCATATCAGACCGCAAGACCCTACAGCGGATAGTGAGGACAGCTGAGAAGACCATGGTCTCTCTCCCCTCTATCGAAGACATCTACACCACATGCTGCATCCGCAAAGCCACCAGCAGTGGGGCGATGCACTTAGGGTCGAACCCGTTACCGGTTGGAATGACAATAAAAGCCTACTTGACAGTCAGAGTAACAACTACAGTATAACATCTTGACTTGTAGGCACATTAAGTGTTATTCACCTCACACTTCATACTACACTTCATACTACATTAATGCAAATTCTATAAGTTTATATGTCTGCCATTTGAAAAGGTATTTGTATGTGATTCCGAAGAAAATATAACTACAACCAAAATGCCTTTACCAAAGCATGTTTACTTTTAGTTCATACAGTATGTGCATTAGATAGTTACTGTATAGGTCATGATTCACGCCCTGTCTGCCATCCTTTTTGTTTTCTCCGACGCTGTCACTTTCCCCACGTGCCATGTGTTTTCCCCAGCCTGTCATGCATCTTTTCCCACGTCCCCGTTTCCGCCCCGTCTACGCACCTGTTTCTCATCTCCTCCGCTGATTATTCCAGTGATTTAAGCACGCGCTGCGCGCTGCTCAGATCGCTGGATTATTGTGTGTATTTATACCTCGATTCTCTCGCGTTTTTTTCATTGTCTTTCACGTTACAACCTCGCTTTGTTTTTTCTCGTTCTTGATTTTTTGCCTGCCGATTTGGATTGTTCGCCTGCCTTTTGATCTCCCGGTTTTCGACCCATGCTTACTCCTTTGATTTACGACTCCTGTCTCTCACCCCTTTTGTTTCTGTTTGCCTCGCTGCTTGTATTCCCGGTTTTTGATCTCGCAGTTTCCTTTTGACTACGGCTCTCGCTTCGTGCCTTTGTGTTTGACGCTTCGCGGACGGACTTACGACTTTTGACACTCGCTCACGCTTCCGACCACGCCCCGCATCTCGATACGGCAATTATCCGCGCTTGGATTCATATCGCTCTGCCCTGCGCCCGTGACAGAATAATCCAGCCAGCTATGGATCCAGCGGCTTCTGACCGTATGAGAGCAGCATTAGAGAGTCAAGGTGCTCTGCTTGGGACTCATCAACAGGAACTGCTCAGCACAAAGCAGTCTCTCGCTGACGTCACGTCCCAGCTCCAGAGGCTCCAACTCTCCCTACCGCAAGGAGGAAACCCCCACGTGCCACAGGAGCCACGCCTCCCCGCCCCTCCCACCTACGAGGGAGATCCAGGCACCTGACGCTCCTTCCTATCTCAGTGTTCTCTAATTTTCGAGCTCCAAACCTCCACCTTTTCCACTGAACGGTCCAAGGTGGCCTACGTCATCACGCTACTGTCAGGACTCGCACGGTGGAATGGAGCACCGTGCTTTGGGATGCCCACGACCCCTGCTGTTCCAACTACGAAGACTTCTCCAGAGAAATGAAGAGAGTATTTGACCGCTCATGCCACGGCAGAGAGGCGGGCCGAAGACTGCTGAAACTCCGCCAAGGCTCGCGCTCGGCCTATGATTACGCCATTGAGTTCCAGACCCTGGCCCTCTCCAGTGGTTGGAATGACCGAGCGCTATGCGACGTCTTTATGGAGGGTCTGACAGAAAAACTCCAAGATGAGCTAATCTCACGAGAACTCCCCTCGTCTCTCCAAGAGCTTATGGATCTAGCCGGTCGAGTAGATGCATGCTTCCGTCTTCGTAGGCCGGCCCGGTTTTCCCCACCAAGGTCACGACCCCCACCGCTACGAGTCGATCCCCAGGAGGAACCCATGCAACTGGGCAGAACCCGCATCACCCCAGAAGAGCTTCACCACCGCCGAGTGGAAGGAGCCTGCTTTTACTGTGGGAAACCAGGACACCTACTCAAGAACTGTCGAGCAAAAGGAGGCGCCCTCTGGTTCAGCTGGGAGCACTAGAGGGCGAGACTCCAAGAAGGCTCCCAGACCAAAGTCACCTGCTTCCCATTCATCTCATCCATGAGCAACAGACCCACCTAGTGCAGGCACTGGTTGACTCGTGTTCGGACCGCAACTTGCTGAATGCGGCTTCAGCCAAAACCCTGGGAATCCCCACGTTGTCCTTGGAGAACCACCTCAAGGTCCAGGCCCTCGACGGGAGTCCGCTCCCATCTATAACCCACAGAACCCCTCTCATTGGTCTAAGGGTCTCAGGCAACCACTCGGAACAGACGTCGCTGTTCATCATGGAGGGGTCACATGCCACGGTCGTCCTAGGCCTCCCCTGGCT
>JAQMYK010000039.1:9380684-9393055 GCA_030014345.1 Clarias buthupogon | reverse complement strand
AGAGAGAGAGAGAGAGAGAGAGAGAGAGAGATAGATAGATAGATAGATAGATAGATAGATAGAGATAGTGTATCTATATGTGTATCTATATGCCCCAAGCCCAGTTAAATGGGGTGCAAATACCTCCTTTTTAAAAATTTAATAAAGAAAGAAAAAGTTGGCAGTCAAACCTGAAGAGCCATTGACACCACTGGGAATAGTGAGCATGCAAATATAATAATAATAATAATAATAATAATAATAATAATAATAATAATAATAATAATAATAATAATAATAAGTTGTACTCAACTAGAACCAGTATAAAGTATGTTAACATTGGATGTATGCATTTTTCCTGTAAAATTTTAATTATTTTATTTTTAAACATACAGTAGACTCATATATTACAGTAAAGTTACTGTAGAATATAATATTTTGTAAGATATTTTCAATTGCAGACATTGAAGTTGTTCAATTAAACTGTGATTACCTTAGAGAGTTGGTTATTTGAATTTTCCTGCTCTCCTCTGGCAAATGAATCACATGAACGTAAAATATATTCATGCACTGTCTTGTTTCTGCCTACTGATTTGTTTATTATTATTATTATTATTATAATTATATATTTAGTATGACAAGGTCTCCCTCTTGGTTTTGACACCACAGTACAATTCTTAATCTTAAATACAATAATAATAGTACGAAGACGAAAGAACCTCTTGTAAAAAAAAATAAAAATAAATGCCCTTAGGTAAAAAAATAATAATAATAATAAATCTGTAGAGTTAGACAAGAACAATTGTAGAAGAGCATAATCTTGGTGTATAATAGGACCAGACCATAAGGACCACAATTGTTACCTTTGAAACTAAAAAATTCTGATTAAAGCTTAACATAATCCTTTGTTAAACTACTACACATTTTTTTCACCTATAACAGAATATAGACATTTGATTTGCAACTATACTATGTAAATGTAAATTGCACATTGAGTTTGTTTCAAATAGTCATTATTTTGATTTGCCCAGCTGTATCACATATATCCTTGAGTGAAGAAATAAAAATGTAAGCCTGTTGTGAGCAAAAACAGAACAGATTGACTTCTGAAACCATTAAAAATGTTGAAGTTGGATGTTTGACAGGGAGCTTGTTTTATCTTCCATGCCACAAAACAGTGAAAAAGCTGTATGAGCTCTAGCTAAAAGTTAAAACACCCTGCAGCGGGGTATTAACACTGGTTTTGGTGTCCAATCTGGACTGCAACCAACTGCTACTGTAGGACTGAACCATTGCTGCAACAGTAATTCAAGAATGTCTCAATAAATTGCATTAACTTTTAAGTTTCTGCTTCCTGCTCATGTCGTGTTTGGTTCAAGTATTGAATTACAGTTGTGTCAGATAAAGCATCCTGGGTGGGCACAATGGCCATGGTACCTGTCACTTCCTTGTTGGACATGGCAGAAGGGATGAGGTGGAGCTGGTTTATGGCTGTAGAACTCAATGTTCTCACAGGGCCAAACAGAAGGCAGGTCGACGAGCTGTAATAAGACCTGCCAAAGGTGGAGTTGGATAATGAGGCACTTCATGCCAGTCCTGTACAGAGAGCGGCAGGTGAGAAGCAATTAGAGTGAGATGGAGCTGACCATGGTCTGTATCTCACCAGTGCAGCTATGCTTGATTTCTCTTTCTCTCAGTTTTCCTGATCATTCTCTTTTTCTTTTTATTCTCTTTTCCACCCTTTCTTCCTTCCTATCATTCGTATTGCTTTTTCTCCATATGGATTTTTAATGGTCCCTGCTCATAACCTTATTAGTTGTTTTCCTTTTTATTTCACTCACATAGAGATATATACAATGCCATCTGCTTCACACATCCTGGTACCTTAACTGGGATCCTTGTTTCCATACTGTCCCTTCACTCTCAGCACCATGCTAATAAATTTTGTAGTTCACTTTTTCAGGCTGTTACATGCCACAAAAGCTGCAGTCCTCAACAGACCTGTCTGCTTAGCTGTGGCTTGTCTGTAAGCAAGGGAGATGTTTTTTTTTTCTTTTTCTTTTTTACATGCTGTCCAAACAGATGCCATGCAACAAGTTGCAGTGTCCTATAGTTACTTTGTTGTTTTTGCATCACTTCCTCCCTTACTTATACAAATAGATCAGACAATATANNNTAATTTATACACATTTACCCAACCAATGTGAAATTTTAAAAATCAATTGGCGGTTATCAAAAATCACATAATAGAATATTGTGCAAAATATCAACTCTATATATAATAATAAAGTTGCCATGTCTACATTGAAGATATATAATATCACAAGAAATAAGAACATATATAAAGAAATAATTATAGGAAATAATTTGGAAGCATATTAGATGAATAATAAATGGCATCAAGATGTTTTTTGGAATTTTTGTCTGTCTGTCCGTTGCTTTTGTGCACACATCATGTTAAAACTACTGAAAAATTTTAATAGGTTTTTCACACGTGTATTTGGTCAAGCTTGAGGTAACATATAAGCTTCGTTTTATCACAACCTTTCGGCCCATGGGAAGATAACAATATGCTACTTTGAAATTTAAATGAAAAATACTTACTGAATAATAATAATTAATTATTATTAATAATAATAATGAAAAATACTTTTGTGTCATAAAAAATCATCCTTGAAAAAAATCATTAGTTTATCTCAAAATTCAACAGATGGCACAGTACATTTTTTGTGTGTAATTAAAATCTACTTCACACTTCATGGAAAAGTTTAGTTAATTCTAAAATTCAACAGAATGAATATTTAAATATGCAATTAAATTACATGGGAATTAAGTCACGGCTACATATAATAGAATATAAAATAATTCATATGTACTTTCGATAGTGATAATAAAAGCAGAAGGCTCTGAAAATTATATGCAAAATCCAAATGTTTGCTTATCAGTCAGAAAGGTTAGCTGTAGCCGCTTTACTCTTTTTGTAGCTGGTGTTTAAATGTACGGTCTTTTTTGAGTAATAGACTGATAATTATCTTGGAAAGTGCAGTCTCAGGAATTTTTTTTGGCCTCATTGCCTGATCAATGAAGTTCTTTTAGTTAGCATCAGGCTTTCTGAAAATCTGTGTGAGAGCTTGTCTGTACAGTACATCTTGTGTTTTGAAACAGAGCTTGTCAGTGGGCATTGATGGAAACACATCACTTAGTCATGGGCCCAGCTGTTTCATTGCCCTCTGGATTTTTTTTGTCCATTTTGAGGAAAACCCTGCTGAAATCCTCATAGTTCGAGTTAATATCATTTATTGTGACAAAAAGAACTTTCTTTTGTTTTCATTTGACTTTGTTTTTGTCATTAACTTTCCAAACAATGGACCTCATTTATCAATCTTTTAGCAAAGTTGCTTCTAAATGGCTCCTAAATGGTGCAACACAAAAGCATTCATCCTATCATTTAGAGATTGTGATTTTGCAGCCAGAGCCATCTGTGGCTGAAAAACCAAGATAAATTCATTCACTGCATTGTCTGGGTGAGAGACAGCATTTCTCACTCACCTATCAATCAGAGTGACACAGATCAATCACGGACATCTGTACGATTATGTACGTGGAAGAAGGCAGATAGTGCTTCTCTTTGAGTAAGTTCAGCAAAGCTGGGTTGTGAAATGAGCAAATGTTTGGGGGGGGGGGTATCTCGCTTCTTAGAAAGTGTGTGCTATCTTCAATTAAATTTAATTCAATTTAATTTCAATCACACTTTTAACAATTGTCATTGTCGAAAGCAGCTTTACACAATCAAAAGGATTTATGGAAGTTTGTATGAAATGGGAATATCTTCCCTGCTTACAGTACATGATAGGGGAGTTCTAGTTAGTAGAGGCGAATTGGCAAACGACCATAGGTGTAGTGCTGTAGAATGATGCTCCTAGAATTCATTCATTCATTCATTCATTCATTCTTCTTCTATAACTCTTCTCCCTGGAGACTTGGGGTACGATGCAGGGTACACCCTGGACAGCGTGCCAATTCACTGCAGGGCACACACACACAACAACAAGCATCTTGGAAACGCCACATAACCTAATGTAGCCTTTGAAATGTGGGAGGAAACCGGAGCACCCAGAGGAAACCCACCAAGCACAGATAGAGCATGCAAACTCCATATGCACACAGACCTAAAATGTGCATCAAACCTATGACCCTGGAGGTTCAAGGCCACCATGCTGCCATGCTGCCAACATTCACATAATCCACACATTTTGTTGAAGATCCAAAAAAATAGAAGATCAGTAAAATCTTTGTCATGCAAGACAACTAATAAAAATAAATATTTAAATTGAAATATTAAGAAAAACTATTGTCATATTAAAATTTAACGTCATAAACATTTTATTTTAATTGTTTCTGGTAGCCTTTCAGCAAAGTGAATATAGCTAACATCAAAAAAATTTAACTAACAACAAAATATTGATTATTTGAAACAATAAAAAAGGCAAAAGGGTCAACATGAAATGTCATCTTGTGCAAAGTATTTTGTCCTGAGAAAGCAGGTTTTGAATATAGTTTCATTTTTTCAGCAAACGACATGTTCATTCTTCACTTATATTGCTTAATGCAATGCTCATTACAACCAACTACATCTATGGTATCACATTTACAGTAAAATCTCATGTGTTGAATTGGAACTGCAGTTTATAAACAGTGTACATTATTATTATTATTATTTTATTTTTCTTTTTTATCATGCTGGGAAATTTTGGGGACACTGGATAAGCCATATGTTACCTCCATATAATATTCTTAATGTTAAACCCATTCCTAAAGTCTAACTTTTGATTGTTTGGTCATTAGACCAAAAATGGTCTTCATTCACAGTATTTAAACAATCAGTTTTTACACCTCTTTAATTGATCAAATTAAAAGATAATGGGTAATAAAAACTAAAAACATTAACAGAGATCAAATAAAACATGTTAAAAATTATCCTAAACTAAAAATCCTCCTCCTTCCCACTTGTTATCACAATTCTTTTAGTCTCATGGAGAGGTGATAAAATGACATGTCTGGGTGTTCATGGTCCGAGTAAGGGGTCAGAACACTAGGGAGTGTGTGATGGATGTGCAGGGAGCACTATCAGTTCATCGGTCACAGGTGCCAACAGCAGCAGATGTTCTAGGTCCCATTTTGGACACGTTTTAGAGTTTGCCATGCTCCCTTTGTCCGCTCCAAGTAACTGCACTATATTTAACATTGCTGGGTTAATTAATAGCCTTCTATTAATAACATCAAGATCAGTTCATGATACTCCCCTTCCATTTTTCTCCTTTCACTCTTTCTCTACAAGCTCGCTCTAGCCCCTTAGCAATTTCCCATGCATTATTGATGAGGCAAATGTCTCAGTCTCCCAAAGAACTTTACCAGAAGTACATTCTCACTCTCACTCACACTCTGCTTCTGTCTTTTGCCCATCATCTTTTCCCTTGTTCCCAGAGCTGAGAGAAAGCATTCTGAATCATGAGGAGAGCTAACAAACGTTGTGGGAAAACTGAGAATGTCTGTGGCTTGCCAGGAATTTGTGTGGAATTGTATTCATCGTGGAACAAAGTGCGTAGAATGAAAGACACTTGAGCCAGAAACATGATCTGGAAGCACCAATTGAGATCCAGATTTAGATCCTCAACCACCACTGTGAGTCACAAGTTTATAAAGTATTTAAAATATATCCTGTGACTAAGTGCTTGTTGGTGGAGTTGTAAATGCATTGCCTTGCCATTTGACAGAGCAGCAAAAGCGAATACAATTACGCTGCTTTCTGGTTTTATGCAACATTATTGCCAGTAGAAAGGAGAAATAACACAACTTCTTCTACTTTAACTTTTCCATTTCATTGTGCTCCCCTGCCAACTCAGAGTACCTCAGACATTTTTGCTCCTGCACCACTAACTTTCCCTTCTTCCAGGCAATGGTTTACATCCATGATCAGAACCCTCACTGAAGCAGTTGTCCACATCACAACGTCTGGCCTGAGCGTTGACATTCTGAGCACTGATGCACAGATAAGCTGTTGGCTGTTGCTGGCTGGCTGATACCACTGGGGTAATTAAGTGGTGCGGGTGTCATGGAAGTTTGTCATTTAAAGTTGTCTGTTTGATTAGAGAGTATACCTGCATTAAATTATATAGATTACATCATTATTAGAATGTTCTGCAAAGGTGTTCTTACCCATCAATTATCAATTTCTTCGATTTAATTAATCAGAATAGGTGTTTTTTGATTTGGTGCATGTAGCATGTGATTGGGTGGATTAGGCTACCTGCATTAAATTGTAAGCAATTTAAACCAGTAAGTTGGAGTTACATTTCCAGTGGTTGATATTTTATGGAGGTTTGTGTAGGCTTCTAATTTATAGCTTTTAATTATAGAGCCAGGATAAGTGGTAGTTCTCCCTGTTCAGCTTTTACGAGTGGAATTTAAGTCATCTGTGATGTGGCAGTAAATAAGGTACATTTATTTGTGTAAAATCCTGTTTGTTGGTGTTACTGAGGAATGTGGGATTTTAATATTTTCTGGGATAATTTCCGATGACTGTTGCATTTTTGCTATGAGGTTTTTTGTCATTTTGAAGTTTATCTGGATGAGTGTGGAGCCTCCGCGAATGACGTGCCAACCTATGCAGGAATGGTTCATGTTTTGAGTTTAGTACATTCTCCTTGTTAAATTTTGGCCTTTGTGTGTATGGCATGTGTAGTGGGAGTGCACACTCAGCTCTAGTTTTGTGATTAGCTTTATAGATATCCTCCAGTGCGAACACTGATTCATGTACTTACAGTATGCACTGCTGCGTATGGCAAATTATTGAATAAAGGGATTGTCTGTAAATAACAGTATTACTTATAACATTTTATATATTCTCTATTCAATCAGTGTTTTCCAATTCGGGGTGGCATAGTCAGTAACCCTCTCCCCAGGTTAATTCTTTCTAGCTATAGAGTACCTACTACAAAACATGCATTTCCAGTGACTGCCTGGGGAGGAGTAGAGTTGTTGCTTTTCTCATAGAGACCTCCTGAGTATTCCCTCCAGGCTTGTTAAAAGGCATGTACACTTCCCAGCTAAAAAAAAAAACAAAATAACATTCGGATTCGGCAAGTCAACATTTGGATTTAAATTAGCAAACAATTCAGAGCCTTCAATTTGAGAAATGTTACAATAATTAATCTTTTTCAGCTTGCAACAACAAATGTAACCTGACTGATGTGACAGGAACTCAGAATTGTGATTAAACAGCTGTAAGTGTGTTAAGTGTGGCCATAAGAAAACCATTTCTTAGTGAGACTAATTAGCAATAAGGCTAATCTGGGGTCATTTGAGTTGGTCTCATCTAGGCTCAGCAAAGCTGATATTCTCCTACAAGTACAAGATTGCCAAGAAAGATAGTCCTTCACACAGCGGTAAATTGGAGCCTCCAGTGACTTGGCTGACTCCAATGAGGATTTTTTCAAAGGCATCTACTGTACAAGAAGGATGGGAGAACTGAAACATGCCATGGCAATGCCCACTTCAAGTTGCTGGCGTCCTGTTGTGAAGCCTTCCAAGGCAAACACATCTGACGATGTTAATGACACAGAACAACTCCAAGGCAAAATCAACCAGCTTAGATTCGTATATGTTTGCAACATGTTGTTTTGCTCCTCTTTGGAAGTGCTCGAAGATAAGGATCAGGAATGTTCAATGCACTCCAGCAAGGCTCATATCTTTGCTTTTTGGCAAATCACATTGTATGAAGCAATTCCCCTTGAGAAAGTTGGTCATTCATTTAGCAAACATGGTAGTGTTTTTAAACTAGTAGCACTAGAGGTTATTTAATTATTTGGGAATAAATATGCTATTGAGTGATTCCATTCCAATGTTATTTTCATATTTTTTCTCAAGCTGTTTTCATGAATTTCGACAAGACCACTTGAAGAATATTCTTATGCAGCATGTATGGAAGACACTTTGGGCTTGGTGCTTATGTTCCTGTTGCGTTTTTTTTTTTTTTTTCAATTGAACACAAATTTGGGGTTGAAATGTGCAAAGGAACATATCGAGGAACTGAATGCGGCACATATCCAGGTGAGCCAAGTGGTGTATCTTTGGCTCTATCACCTTAAAGTGCTGCTCTAGTTCATGTTATTTTAACTTTAGAAGAGAAAAAAGAAGTAGTGGTAAAGCATTACAGCCATTGCTGTGGTTGATTATTTTCCTACAACAGCAAAACATATAATGTTTTATTCTCAGCTAAATTGAATTTATTAATCAAATAGAGGAAACAGAGATCACATTGCTTTTATACTCTGTTTACTTCTGTACAGAAAATGAAACACCCGAACAGAAGCATGCAGTGTAACCTGAGTGAGGAAAAAAATGTTTCACACTGTGAAAATGAATGACTGTTACAGGATCCCTGATGTCACTTGTCATTGAAAAACTGTGCAAGCAAATTACTAAGTTATAAACAAGGCACCCCGTGCACTAGACTTTGATTGGATGTTGTCATTGCATGCAATTATAAAAGAGTGCATGAAGCTTCATGAAAAATGTAATGCTCATGGTGAACATTACTTTATCTACAATACTGCCACATGAAGTATTAAAAGTGAACTAAACTATTACAATACATTGTGTGTGATTTTCTATAGAAAATATATTTAAATTTAAGGATTTTTTTTTACCTAAAATGTAAAATTTTTAAATAATTAAAAATTATCAATAAGTTAAGATAGCTATTTGCCTTAATCTGGATTATTTTTCTATGGTGGGTTTTAAGTAATTATGTATATAATTTAAATCTAATGACTCAGAGGTTCCAGTCAAAGCCCAGCTTCAGCATCTGAAACTTTGCAATTACCTCATGGAGCCTCTGCTACCTTTCGTATACTTTTCTTTCACCAAGCTTCAGTAGGCCGAAAGCTGCAATTTGAATTGCCTGCTTGAGCTACCATGTGTCAGCTATTGCTTATAGGAATTCCCAACCTTCTGAACACCTTGAAGCAACAGGATTGTCAAAGCTCAATACTGTATGATGGCATACCTTTAAAGGTTATTAGGGAGTTTAATTTAAAGCAGTTAGTGTTGCATAATCATAATTGCCAAATTTGGTACAACTTTCTACAACTTTATATTTATATTTGCAGAATTCTGTAGAAGCCATTATTCAGAGTGACATTAATGAGGACCCATTATACAAAATTAACTTTTTTGTCTTCGGGTGTGCTTAAATAAAAATATAAATATGAGGAAAATCCTATTTGCTGTTTGTCCTTTTTCCATTTTTGGTTTTGGCCAGCATACAAATAAGCCAATTAGAATTCTCCCAAATGTGACCTCATATAAGAAGCTACCATTCCCCAACTTGCTGCTCATCTCCATCCCACTTTGCTCAGCTCTGCTGGCAGGGTGGTGCTCGGCAGTAGCTCATTTATATAGACAATGAAACTGCGCATTTGGTGGAGTGAAACAGATGGAGTTTGTGGTATAAAAACATTAATTATCTGAAGGATATTTCAGCTGGAGCATTAACCGACACCCATTGTGGGCCCTCTGAAACCTGTATTAGATTGTTAAATAGATAGTAAAATATGGGGGGAGAAGTTTGTGTTTTTTTTTTTTTTCAATAAAATTTCCTTATGTTATCAGAAAGTGGCAGTGGAAGCAGATGCAATTGTGCACTTGCAGATGCAACTGTGGAAACAAAAACAATGAACATGAATAAGGACAGTGAGTACAAGGCAAGAAACATGCAGATGATAAGCAAGACCATGGCACACAGGACAACAAATGACAGCAGCATCAATGGCTTGACAATGATAAAGTACACCGAAAAAATTTAACTTGATTAATAGTAGTAACAAGGAATAATTAGACCCAGATAAGAATGATTAGAAAACATGGGAACAGATCATGGGACATGCAGGAACTGATGACTATTATAGTTCTGTGTCATTCAGTACTAGTTTACTCTGTCAGAGACTAAAAGGACCTTTTGCAGACATTGGACGAACATAAGGTCAATCACAATCACAGTATCATTAACCAACATTAGGGACATTTTTTGGTGGTAAATACATTTGAAGTGTATTTTGAAGCCAAAAATGTTGCAGAAGGTTTTATGTTTTCAACTAGCATGACATTGTGATTTGTGTCAAGCCCATTTTCCTCTTTCTTTGTTATTTATAAGGATACTTATTGTTTAGGGGTCCTGGCTGCTGTTGAGGAATTTGTTATTTTCTTGATGTAGAACTTTATGAAATTTGTTTACATGTATTGTTGTACATGAAATTCCTGGGGAGCACTAAAGATTACCTGATGATTATATGATTACCTCCAGGCTTACCTGACATTTTGTCACACAAATAAAAGTAACCAAATAATTGATAGCTTCAGCTCCACTGATTATTCTCCTTTGCATTGACTTGTGGTGGACTTTGTAACTTTATACAAAAAAGATGTAAATGCACGAAGAAGGTGATGACATCTGAAGAAGGTTGATTTGTTATCATCAGGTGATTACATTAGAGGGTGTACAAATATATGATTCCTCCAAGATTTGGTGGCATCTGCTAGCTATTTGTGTTGGCTTACTGCTTCAGTTGTAAATGAAACAATGATAAGGAATATGGGTAAGTAACTACTACTACCATTTTTCTAATTAATAACTTGCCAACTTTTGTTGTGCCCTTGATCGGGAGTTAGAGATAGATTTGGGATTGTGTTATAGAACAGGCAGACAGATTTATGTGACATCAGGTACACAAGGTCACAAGGGACAGCATCTGATCATTTATGTCCACAGTATATGCACCTGAGGCTGATGACTAGCCACATATATATATATATATATAAAGGAAATAAACAGAATAACAGAAAGTGGTTTATCTTATAAAATGACCTTTGTTGGTTTCAGTTCTGTCCCAGTTCCGGTTATATTGTTTGTCAGTCACAAATTACTGTAGGTCCAACTACTAAAGATTGTGATATCTCTTAGTTAATTTGTTCTACTTAATGCTGCTGTGGCCACTCTTTAGTGTGATGTGTTAATTTCTGACCCTTGGTTTTCAAGTTCTACAGTATTTTCTCATTTTGCCCCATACCTTTTTAGTGGACCTGCATTTTGCAGATGGCATTGATAACCTTGTCTGCCTGTGCTCAGACAAAAATGTTGTGTCTGCATTCAACAGCCCAAACATAAAGTAGTCGACTAACCTCCTGCTGCAAAATCTTTTACTTTAATGAAGAATAGTGCCAGACTCTTTAGCAAAGTCTGACTAGCTAGAGTCTCCCAGCTGAATCAGCCTGACTGTTTAATTACACAATTGTGCCTGCAATGATGCAGTCGTTGCAGTAACATCATAAATCAAATATGGAAAAAAGTAACACTGGAAATGACTATTCGAGGGCTGCTCTGCTCTGGCAATTAAAGAAAAGTTTTAATCTGGCACAAACAGAAGGCTATAGCACTCCACAGCACATAGTTTTAGCTAAGAGGAAGTTAGGAGGCCTAGTAATAGGAACATCAGGCCTCAGTTAAGGTGCATTATAGTAGATATCAGTGGCACATCCATCTGAAGGACGTTTGTCTGATTTACCCATGGCAGCTGCACACACTGACAGATGGTCCCACTGGGGCCTTGCACTTAAGAGCTGCTAAATTGTTTGTTTCAGGAAAAAAATAAGCTTGACCAGATTAGGTGGATCCCACACACACAAAAAAAAAAACACTTTACCTCTAATTGCTTTATAAAGGAATGTGTACAAACTCAACTGCTTCTGGGGTCCTTTGAGAAAGCTTACAGCAAAATGTTCTCTCCATCAACCGCCTAGCAATTTTCCCTGGACAAATCGCTTTAAGGGCTAAACAAGGTGAAGAAATAAAGACAGCATGTATTACTGTGATGTGACTGTGGTTGGGAATGTTTCTGTCTTTTCTGTTTAGACCAATTCTATTTACTTCTTTTGCCTGACACAACTGAATTCATAATTCAATTATTATATATCATATATTTATGCAATTATATATCATTTACATTTCGTATATTTTATACTATAATAACATTATGTTAACAAATCATAAATACACTCAAAGCATGCCCCAATTTTATTTTAAGTTGCTCAGCCCCAGGTGTGTGCTTTTACACTGTGGTGATGATTGAGTCCAGGTGTTTCAGACTAATAATTGAGTAAAATAGAAGGTGGAGTGTTTGCTGGCAAAGGAAATGGAGGTCAACACTGAATTTGGCATTGACATGCCCTTTTAGTTTAATTAATCTAATTCAGAATCACTTCCTAAATTGCCCGTAGTGTGTGATTGGGTGTGTGAGTGTGTGTATGTGTGTGTGCCCTGCGATGGATTGGCACCC
>JAQMYK010000039.1:9369884-9380584 GCA_030014345.1 Clarias buthupogon | reverse complement strand
TTGGCACCCTGTCCAGGGTGTACCCCGCCTAGTGCCCGAAGTCTCCTGGGATAGGCTCCAGGTTCCCCGCGACCCTGCACAGGATTAAGCGGTATAGAAAATGAATGAATGAATGAATAATACAGTAATCATTGTCTGACTGTTAACTGGTTGAAGGGGTAGTGATGGAACAAGTAGTTGAGGATCTGGGTTGCTAAGGATTTGAGACCTACCCCTGACAGATCACTCCTTTTGGGCCCTACACCCATACAAATTATCCACCATTTCCATGTTCCAAAGCCTGGGTGAAAAAGGAGCTTGATTGGGTGTCGGGACATAAAAATTGGCAATTGGAAACAGCAATAACTGTATTGAAATTTTGGCACGTACTCCAAAATCCATCCGTTATCTACTGTACAGTATATAGGTTATCCTATAGTAGGGTTGCATGAGGACTAGGGCCTATCCTAGGGATCTTGAGGCATGAAGCTGGGTACACCCTGTATTCAGTGCCAAGCCTAATCATACTCAATGGACAATATGGAAACATCAATGTGCAAAGACTGAAGGTAGATTTGAACCCCCAATATGGAGGGGCAAGGAAAAAGTGCTAACCTCTCCATGCTACAGTACAGTACATGTACTCCAAAATGTATAAAGCCTTCATACATTTCATGCACTCTGTTTTCTGCACCAACACCATTTTATTCATTCATCACAAGCGTTGATTTTGGTATTTATAAAATCTTAAATTCCAGAAAGTGTTGTGTAAACTGATGTTACCAGCAGAAGGGCAAAAAAAAAAAAATGAACATCTCTATACCTCAGTAAGATGTAGAACAAAAATTACAAACTGCTAAACCTTGACATTTAGTAGGTTCATAGATACTTCTCACATGCCAATGCAATTACAGCACAATCAGCCGTATCGGGAGTCTTTCTCCTGATAAACAAGTCGAACGGCATTTGGCAGGCAGTGTGGGTGAAAATTTAATTGAAGGGAGCCGTAAAACAATGATGCGGAAGGCTGAATATTAACCGAGACCACAGGCTTCATAATCACTGTTATCATCTTGCAATGACACAACTATTCGCTTATTAGTAATGCTTGATAAAGTTCTCAATCAATATGCAGATGAGTGATGCTTTGAATTGCACCACTTCATTTCTAGCCTACCGTTATGGCTTTCGAAGATCAGAAGTGCTAGAATTTTTTTTAGTAACTAAGATCTTCTCTTCCAAGCATTTATATTGCACCCTATATTATGTGAGTTGCTGTCATTTCTCCTTTCAAAAGTCAATAGAAGTGCTTCATAGCAGCTGCAACCAGATTTCACCGGTCTTTAATTGCTTAAATTTTGAATATGATTTCAGTATTTTAAAAGGCTTGCCACTGGCTGCATTGAATCCATAGAAAACTTGGGAAAGTCTTGGATGCAAATAATCTTTGTAAGTTATTAAACTAACTCAAGTTAGGGCTCAGGACCAGGCTGCAACCATGTGCAGATTTTGGTTAAATCACAATACCAAAGTGTAATTGTTATGCAGGAAGAAAAAATAAGTCACAGTAATGGAGTCAAATATCAAACCATAGAAAAAAGTCAAGGGTGAGCAAACTGGAACATAGAGACTATAACTTACACAACTAAAGAGAAATGCAAGATTTGTATTTGCATGTGTAACTAATGCACAACATCTGCTTAATACTGGTTTACCTACATTGGAATATATGGTTCAATTAAAACATAAA
The DNA here is from genome assembly GCA_030014345.1 of Clarias buthupogon. Lineage (NCBI taxonomy): Eukaryota > Metazoa > Chordata > Actinopteri > Siluriformes > Clariidae > Clarias > Clarias buthupogon. The sequence continues at coordinate 9,378,855 of JAQMYK010000039.1, read as the reverse complement.
GATATACATGCCTGGCTAAGGATGTAACGAAAAAGAAAACAGACTAAGACATATTTTTTAAAAGTGTGAGCTGGGTTTAACTCCAAGAATAAATTTATGCTGTCTCAAACCGTGTACAGGAATGTCATACTGCCAGACAGTGCCAGTAGAGTTTTCACATATTTTTTTTTTCTGAAAGAATGACTTTAATAAGGACTTTTTGTACTATGAGCTCATTAATAATGATATGATGCCTTTCTATTACCTCTTGAACCCCTGGCTTTGGTCAATTAAATTTAGCCCAGAGTCACATAACCTGCCCGGACCTGTTTGAAGAGAAACATTAAGGACATTATAATGTGCCATATTACAGTACATGTTTATACCTTATAGTTTTATATTATTAAAACATCCTACAATGTGCCTTTTTGGCTGCAGTTGACATGAGTATGCACCTTTTTTATTATTTCTTATTTTATAGGCGCACTGTAAGCAAGTAGACTAGTCTGTTACAACATTATATATCCTGTCCAGACATTTGCTTTATGATCGGTGTCCCTGTAGGGCAACAGTGTGCACCTCAGACAGAGTCGGGGGATTACCTCGGGACCGCAAAAATAATATTACCGCTTTATGTCTGTGCAGGAAAATTCAGGCAGAAGTTATACAAAGCTCCCTCCAGTACTCCTTTAGTTGTATCAATGTGTCAGAAGACAGTTATCTCACAAACCAGCCACCAGCACCACCAAAGATGTAATTTGTCAGTGATGGAAAATAATTGCATTCAGTGATGTACATTATAACAACCAACAGATGCTACAGCTTTTATTTTTCCCCCACAACATGACATTTCCGGACTGCAGAATCTGACTCATATAAGCTCTAGTTGTTTCCAGACATGAGAACTGAAACTCCTGATGTCTCTGCATACTCTACATTTCTCTATAAAGCATGCAGAATAATGGTTATCTGAAGTATAATCTTTAAATTTTTCTCACTGGACTTCGCTCAACTGGTTTTCTCTTGCAAAAGGATACATTTGAAATGCCTACACTGGCATCCTAATTACAACCTTCACCATAATTAAGTTTTTCAACTTGACAGCTTGACAGGCTTTTGAGGTGCAATCAATGCATTTGGTTTGAGTTTGTATGTTCATCCAAATATGATTGATTGATTGATTGATTGATTTATCTGAGGCACTGTAGCATAGAGGTTAGCACTGTGGCCTCGCACCTCAAGCGTTTGAGTCCAGCCTCCAGTGTGTGTGCGTGGAATATGCATGTCCTCCCAGTGTTTGGCGGGTTTTTTTTCAGTACAGTACGGCACAAGAGCAGTTTCTTCCCCCAGGTAAATCTGTGTCATTAACAGTTAAATGTTCTCCCCATTATGCAATAAAAATATGTGCAATATTAATATGTGCAATACTGTGCAATACCACTAATATTTATTTAATAATACCCCCACATCTTATTCCATTTCTTGTTAATTGTATTCTTTTTTTCTTTATTTGTTTGTTTTGACATGCAGAGTGGGCTAATTGGTGTTCCCAAATTGCTCATATGTGTGAATCAGTGCGTGCGTGTGTACCCTGGGATGGACTGGCCTCCTGTTCAGGGTGTACCCCACCTAATGCCCGAAGTCTCGTGGGATAGGCCTCTGGTGACCCTGTACAGGATAAGTAGTATAGAAAATAAATTATAAAACTTTTCAGATTAATAAACTTTACATTATTTGCTTACAAATGTCAACGTTTAAATTTTACTCTTTGCACGCTTTCTCAATAAGTCATCTAGATAAGCACATCTGCTGAATTAATAAATGCAAACGTAACTATTTAAATGATCTCCATGGGATAACAATTTAAATAAGTTCTCACTAATTTCCAGTAAACCACGTTTACTCATTCGAATTGCTATAGATTTTGCCTGAAATCAAGAGATTTATTGTGATTGGACTTAATCGTTTTTGTTCCTAATATTGATCTCTTCTGTATTATCTTGGGTGAAAGAAAATCCACGCTTTGTAGGAATAGTGTCAATAGAATAAGCTGATTTTCTGTAAAAATGAGAAGCGTTTAAGTAGAGAGAACAAAAAACTTATTCTTCAAACTTTGTAGTTATAAAAAATAAAGCTAAGATAAAGCTGGAATTTCATTCCAGTTTAGCAGGACAAATATGTACAGTGCATGCTTATTACTGCATTTATACATTTTAAAAATTAACATTATAAATAACTGTTTTAAATATATTTTAGCAACATACTCTACGTACTCACATGATTAAAGCATATTGATTCTGGAAAACAGCAGAGGTCAGAGAGAAATTCAACTGTAGGATTCTATAAGTGATAAAATGTATTATTCATGGATTACTTCCTTCTAGAAACTTATTTTAGCAGAATAGCAAATGTTAGCATATCAGCTGACTCATTGAAATGCACATTGAAATGCAATGTTTGTATAACATGAACTGAAAAATTTACACATCTAAAGAACTGTTCCTGAAATTACTTTTTTCTCCTTTATACCAGAGAACTGCTAAAGCTTTGCATGTCTGACTGGCTGGAGTGAAGTGACTGCACCATCTGAGCCAATCTCACTGCCAAATAAACTTAATAAGCTTCATTTATACTTGCTCAATCTGAATTGACCAATCTCATCCAACAGAAGTGCAATTGGGAGAACAAGCTCTGAAATTGGGGTAAAAAACAATAAGACAGTGGATGCACTGTTTTTCAACAAGATGGTGGTTCAGTAATAAAGGAACTCACTTCCTAATTTGGTTCATGGACAGAGCAAAGACAGAGGCCTTGAGTCAGTAAGTATTGTCACATGAATGACCAAAGCTATGACTTATTCCTTCCAATGCTGTCATTGTAATAAATGATATGGTATCAATACAATTAACAGTCCTGGGTAATCAGTGCAACCCCATTGTGGCCATACAGACCTGCAATTGATGTTACTGAAGGGTTCTCCAGACACACTACTCATCTGACTCGATCGTCTGTCACAGTTGAATGGGTTGCTGTGGAAGCTTACACATGAAGCTTACAGATTTGTGGTTTATTGCAGGAAGCACATAAATAAATCAAAATATTAATTTTGCACACTCAGACCAATTATACACTATGGAAGCAGAAATCAGCTTACACCACTTTGTGCAGTAAAAGGTACCCAGAAGTACCCAGAAGAATCCAACCAAGCCAGGGGAAAAGATGCATACTCATAAACAAGAATGCTTTGCCTCCCCTTATTTCTAGTGATTGCACCTGCAATTCCTATCCTTAGTAGAGTATGTCGGTGCCTCCTATTTTATGCAAGTCAGGCCTAGACAGTTGTTGGTATATTTATTGATGATCCGCATAGAGTCATGGTTGCTAGGTGACGTTGCTACGGGTACTTTTCCAGCAAATAAGCAATTGTAAAAGATCTAATAGTAGTTTCAAGGAAATTGCATCAGCAGGCATATTTTAACAAAAAAACGTCGGCCCACAAAGTAACAATCTTTCCTAATATGGGCCCATTTCTCACATTTCATATTGAAAAGCTTAATTGTATTTCAGTGGTATTTGCTGAGATTTTCTGAATTATTACTGCATAATAAAGAATTTAAAATAAGGATTTTTTTTTTATTTTATTTTTTTAGATCTGTCCCGTTTTGATCATCTCTGTGTACTATTTTACAAGTAAAACCCTTCGCTCATACACAATTAGTCAATTTGATTGGAACCAAGGATACATTTTTATATCCGTATTTGTTTGAATATTTGTATATTTCAAAAGTGATTGGTATTTACAGAGATGATTGTAAGTTAATATTGCACATATGTTCAAGTTTTGATGCATGATAAAAGAGAAAGAAGCTGAAAGCAGAACGTGAACAACATACAGTAGCAGATGTTTTTTTTGTGCTGATTTTTTTGTACTTGTGCCAGATGAATTCACTTTGTTGAATAATTAAGCTTCAGGGGGAAAAAGAGCCAAGGAAATTTTTCTTGTGGCATATGTGATATGTTTTGTCAGCCAGAGTTAGATTGTGAGCATCTGATTAGTCATTTCCTGTTAAAAAAAAAATATTTTAAAAATGTTGCTGAAGAGTGAATTTCTCAGAATTACTTGTTAATTATAAGCATTTTATGACTTTTTAAAATGGAAACCACGGATATTTGGATGAAAGAGCAATGTTTATTTATTAGGAAAGGTTTTAATTGACTGAAAATAAAAGCACACAATAGGTACAGTATGGATCCAGACATACAGACTGACAGAACTAGACTAGTCCAAAGAGAAGTAAATTAAATGAAACCTGAACAAAAAAAAATTGAATAATCAATACACTGGGTACTAATTTTTCAGTGTCAAATGTCACAAAGGTTAGACATATTTATTTTTCCAAGGGCATCACTAGTGCCAAGATAACATCAATCAACGGTTAGGTCACCATCCAGACAATATTTATTGGTCAATCCCCAAACAGCATATATTAAAAATTTCTATTTACTAGGTTCCCATAAACCACCAGTCACTCTGCCTTTGATCCCAACACTCCAGCACTGACAGTGCAGACATACACTCCGCACTGATTTAGCACAAATAAAGATGGGCCAATATGTCATCCCTGGATTAAAATAGGGGTAGTACATTAATTTATTATTTTATTTTTTAAAAAATAATAAAAATCCATGCTACTCATCCTGTGGCAGGTTTTGGGGAAAAGGCTTGGGGAGTATCTCAGGCCTCCAGGATGGGGTGCCGACCCACTGCAGGGCACACACGCATACATGCAACAATTTTGGAAACCATCAGCCTACATCACACATGTATTTACTTTAGGCCCCTGGAGAAACCCACAAAAATCACCCACAAAAAATGGGAGAAAGATGTCAATCATTTACATTTACATTTACATTTAGGCATTTGGCAGACCCTCTTATCCAGAGCGACTTACAAAAAGTGCTTTAAAGTTTACATCACTGGATACATACTTACACTGGGTTAACTAGGTTAATAACTAAGTGCCATTAGTCCAACACAACTGGGAAGATTTTTTTTTTGGGGGGGGGGGGGGGCAATCAAAACTCTGCAGGTGTGAAGTGTTGTAACAATGCTAGCCACTGAACCAAGATGGGTCCCATACATACATACTTGATCATTTACTGTATATAGCCACCCAACCATCTATGAACCTCTGTAGTCTTAGAGGCCAATAGTGACCATTGTATTTATTCCCACTGTGGTAGGACCTCTGGTCAACATTCACACACAGGCAATTTGGGGATGCTAATTAGTTTAGTCTGCATGTCTTTGTACTGTGGGAGGAAACCAGAGTACCCAGAGGAAACCCACCAAGCTGCCAAATTGTATAGCAGATTCAACAATATTGGTAAGCTGGTATAACAAATTGAAAATAGTTCAATAGTCTCCAATAACCAATTATGCTATTTATTCATGTAATAGCTTGATCAACTTGCTTTTAAATTATAACACAAGATGTTTCAATATCTCAAAATTATTAAATGCCTTGGAATAGTTCTTAATGCTTATACTGTAAATACTATTTTAAAACTATTTTTTTTATTTTTATTTTAAACAATTTTTTTACAATTAAGCTTGAAGGTTCATGGCCATGATAACAGTGTCACTGAAGAGACATGCTCAGAATTGCACCAACTGATCAAAACAGTTGAAAGTGTAGATCACATGATTTTTTATCATGATGGGGACCTGATAAATTAATAAATCATTAACATTATATAATTGTCACAGTTGGGCCAGGCTCTGAACTCAGTCAAACACGTACTATTCACCGTCACCTGTCACCAATCAGCAAAAGGACATAAAACCACACACCACACTTCAGTCAGTGTCCGGGCTCGTATCTACGAAAGTGGACCCATTTCCCTATGAACACGTAAGAAGTGAATACTTACAGTACCTAACTACTTACCTGTGCTCTTTGTTTCCAGAAGTTAGTTAAAATCTCCCAGTCGTTATCTCCATGCATCTGTGGTGTGTGGTTGTTGTCATCTCCTCGTGTCTTCAGTGTGGATTCCTCGACACTCATTGTTCCCGCAAAAAGAGAAAGTAAATGAACTGTTAGTTCTCGTTACCCACTCGGTTACAGTTATCTAAGAATTACTACTTACCTGCAAAAGAACTGCACCTCACAACCTGCCGTGATTTTCTACAACTGTCAATAAACTTACTCATCTTTTATATTTACCACCGTGTTGAGTTCGCCTTTGTTACAATAATGACATAACAGATACAGTATTAGATGGATAAATAATTATGTTATTGAAAGATTCTCATAAGGACAGAAAGGTGAGTGGTGATGAAGTATTGATGTGAAGTATATACATTAGTAGTGATTATGGCATTCTCTCATTTCTTTCATTCAGTCACTTATTCATTTATTTATCTTCAGTAACAGGCGCTCTCTTTTCAAGGGTGCAGTTGACCTTGAGATTATCTATTGCGTTAGATATATTTGATTAAGATTTTTGACACAACTTTAACTTTTTAAAAGAAACAGAAAAGATGTACAGTACAATAGAAATGAGAACATTTTAGAGAAATGCCAAAAACCCTTTAATTAAACAAATGGACAGTATTGACTCAGGAGGTACATTTCTTTGAAGAAGAAAAAAGAAAACACAATATGGGCTCAGTAAATTTCAAAAACCTCTTCACACCACTTCTGCCTTTTGACTGCTCTCCTGATCTCTTCCAATCAGTTTCAACCATTTTCCAGAAAGTGTTCCTCAACCATGAAGACCTTTTAAAACTTTTAGAAGACATAATCACAGATGTTGATTGTCTCTCTTGTTTGATTGCCACACACTCTTTTTGATTGTCACGCACTCTCCAGTTCACTCAGACAGATCTGAAGTTGCAATTTCAGCCTGGATTTAATGAAGCTTTCTGTATTTTGTTTAGCCTTACCCTTGCAAAAAAAAAAAAAAAAAAAAAAATTGTAATTTTTCCAGACGTTTTACTCTATTTGAACATGAGTCACATTAGGTTACTTGTGCTGATGGTACCAAGTAAAGTTTCAAAGAAAGTGTTCATTGATCATTAGGAGATATCTTCATTTGCTTCAGGTCAGAATGGACCAGCTTGCAAAGGTGTCACTACACCACTGACTTTTCATAACTGGATCAATACACAAAAAAATATTAATATGTCTGCTAAAGTAAATCTTAATTTTTTAGTGGCAAAATAGTAAACAGGGTAATAGGTTTTGAGATTTATTCTACGCACAAAAAGCCCATAACACTGAAGTGTGAATTCTTGATTGCTTCCCTAATCCCCATCTTTCTAAATTTCAAAAAGTGATTCAAAAACAGATCCATGAATTAAGACACCTACTGTAAGATGAGGCATTCAATCATCTCACTCATTCATCTTCTATAGGGCTTTATCCAGTATACAAGGTTGTGTGTGAGTGTGAGTGTGTGGGGAGGAGAAGGGGTGGTGGGGGTGGTTAAACGCTGAATGAAGTGCCAATGCATCCCAGGGCACACATGCATACTCACACGCTCATTCACACACTACGGGCAATTTGATAGCGCCAAATAGGGTCAATCTGCATGTCCTTGGGATGTGGGAAGAAACAAGACAATATACACAATATTACAATACACAATATTTCAATATACAATATATTTTTTATATACAACCTTGTGCATTGTCACAATATTTATTAATGCAGAGTTGCATTAATTTTTGCATAAATTTTATTTTTTTTTAAAGTCTTCTCAAACACATTTCACATACGTTTAATGAGGTCAAGGCCAGAACCCAGTGATGACCGATTCATCTGATTGTGTAAAGCTGCTTTGCGACAATGACAATTGTTAAAAGGGCTATACAAATAAAATTGAATTGAAATTGAATTGAATCTGTAAAAAAATTATTCCTTCTGCTCCCAGAATATGCTGTTCCATCCAGGCATAAAATGTACAGATGTGATATCCTGGTCATTCAGTACATTAGGCGAGGCACCTGACTTCATTTTATGGTCAAATAACATTGATTTGCCAAGACCTGAGCAACTGAAGCAACCCCAGATCATAACACTGCCTCTAGAAGCTTGTACAGTGTTATGATCTGGGGTTACTCTGATGCAACCATTACACTGGAATAGGGTCAATCTGGACTGCAACTTCATCCAGCATTTAAGTGATTTTTTTTTTCTCAACCATTTTTGTTTCACAAAGTTGACAGTTCACCCCTACACTTCAAGGCTTTAATAATGTATTGGACAGGACTAAATCTAATTCCAGTAATTTCAGCAAAATTCAGAGTAAATCTCAGGTGAAAGTCCAATGGAGTGAGATGAGGACTTTAGAGAAGATGCTTTAACACCTCAAAACAAAGTTTTTGCAAGGTACAACACTCTGAGATATCTGGCCTCTGCATTTAATCCAAAGTTTAGGCTTTAGCTATTCAATAAGCATCTCGCTGTAACAAGCACTGTTGATTGTTGAACATTTTTTCCTGACTACTGTTGCAGTACTGGCCCTTGAGAATCCGAGAAAATGGTAAGCATAAATTTTCCAGCTGATTGTTGACTTTTGAACTTTTTTCTTGGTCGGCAATTGAGAATGTTTCCATTCAATACTCTGTCATTTACTCTCAGGATCATCGTGATCACCCCACATCTCATCACCAGTAATAATTTTCTTTTAAAAAAAAAAAAACTTTCACCTTCCCTAGAGTATTGGTCAAAATTTTGTTAGCAGGTATCCAAACATTTTCTATTTAGAAGTGGGGCACCTATTTTAAAGTTAAGTTTAAGTTCAACCTTTATTCATCACATATACATTACTGCACTTTTGCATAACTCTGCTACAAGTCATGATCTTGGGATATCTTCGCATATCCCTGCTACAAGTCATGATCTTGGGATACAGTGGCTTGCAAAAGTATTCGGCCCCCTTGAACTTTTCCACATTTTGTCACATTACAGCCACAAACATGAAT
>JAQMYK010000039.1:9332118-9344045 GCA_030014345.1 Clarias buthupogon | reverse complement strand
GTGTGTGTGTGTGTGTGTGTGTGTGTGTGTGTGTGAGAGAGAGAGAGAGAGAGAGAGAGAGAGAGAGAGAGAAATAAAAAATAAGTACATCATACTGAGTTTTGACACAGTCCCTGTGTGTGCGTGTGTTTTTCCGAGCTATATTTATAGAACTTGTACAAAAGAAAAAAGAGGTACTCATCAATATAGTAAACACAAATATAAAAAAGATGCACAAAGTACAATTTCTTCAGTTTTATGGCAAGAATATTGTGATATGGGGTCTGGCTGTTTTATGTGTTGTTAGAGCCTGATTTAAAAAAAAAAAAAAAAAAAAGAATATAAAGACTTCATTCCTTAATCCTCAGAAAAATCACATGATTTTGAGTTTGTTTGCTCAAACAGAGCAATGTCCTCTTATACTGTAATTCTGGGGAAAAGTCTGTCACAGTGTACTTTTTACTGGACATGTAGTTAAGATGCTTTCTGAGGGAAGATCAGTCTTATAAACTTATTGTTGAAAAAATTGTTAGTTATTATGATGTAAGTACAGTATGTTTGTTAAAATGAACTTCTCAGATAGAAGAAACCCTCAATCTACTATAATATTTGTCAGGGATGTTAATACTGCCAGTCAAACGTTTTTGAACACCCAGTGATGATTACTATTATTGTGTCAGTTGCTCTCAGGTCCTAATGATACTGCATTTAAATGCTTTATTAAAAGCAGGCACAGTCAGAGGATAAACTGCATAATGGAAAGGAAAAAGATTCATACACACCCTAAGGATTAGCTCTAAAAAAAAATAAATAAAAATAAATAAATAATAATAATAATAATAATAATAATAATATGATGTGTTCCTAAATAGATGAATAAAATAGTTGACCATTTACATTTACCAGATCTATTTTCTTCCAATAAATTAAATTCAATTAACATTACTTGAACTTTTTCAACATAAGGCGAATTTTTTATCATCACTTTCAGTGTTCAATAACTTTTTCCTTTGCAGTGTAGGATCATGTGTACATTATCAGATGAAAGCAGCATAGCAATATACTTTGAAATAAACTTCGACACTTTAAATAAAAACATACACATATACCAAAATCACCTTTGCAATAACTGTTTAAATGAGTTCATTAGGCAATGAAGCACTGAAATGCATTGCTGATATGCTGAACATTTGCTTCCCATCTATCTCAAATATGAACCTTTCTGCAATCTACCGAGTAGGAAGTCTCTGCATTGGCAGTCAGCCATTAGCAGTTAGGACACGACTGGAAATTAAACTGACTGCATGGAAGTAGATCTGTTTGGCAGTGTTTTTAATCCACTCAGGTGCTGTCTTGAATGATAAAATCCTATAATTCCTGCTAGAGTAATGTAAATCATATGTAAGTTCCATCAAGGGACTAAAGCTGTTATGGCTCAGTGTAAGCATTTACCATTTAGTCCATCTCAACTTTTCAATGTAGGAATTTTGTCTTGCATGTTAAGTGCTGACACTTGTGCTAATACAAGAAATATGTTTAGAGTACAGATGCACTAATTCCACTTGAAAGCTCAGAGTAACATTCGATACGCAATTCTTGTCCAATACCTTCTGAGTGAGCAGATGCTTTGAAAGATTCTATTACACAATACATCAAACACATGATGGAGGTACAGTATGTTTTCAGACTGAACTGTCAAGAACTGTCTTGAGGTGACATTAGTGCAAAATAAAACATGACAGGCAAGTCGATATAGGAAAACATCATAGATCCAGATGTGACAGATCCAGATGGGAAGCTTAAGTCAATTATTTTCCTATAACAGCACAACCCAATGTGCTTTATTCCTCAATCGATCAATGTAATCAATGATTACAATATTCAATTTATTAAAGAGCAGCATGTCTTACTTGTAAAATTTTGTAGTTGCATTTAATGTTGCGGTCATCAGTGTGAGATGTTTGTTATATCAGTTGCAGCATTAAAGCAGCCATAAACAGTCAGGCGGGATGGTGGCGTAGTGGTTAGCACTGTCAACATTAGTTTCAATTCCTGCCTTGGTTCTCTGTGTGTGGAATTTGCATGTTCTCCCTGTGCTTGGTGGGTTTCCTCTTGGTACTCCAGTTTCCTCCTATACTCCAACGACATGCAGATTAGGCTGACTGCCATTTTTAAATTCCAGACCCCAAGGCAAGAATTGAACCCAGGCCGTGGAGGTGCAAGGCGACAGTGCTAACCATTAAACCACCGTGCCGCTGTATTCATTGTTTGGCTACATTTATTCAATGTGTCTGCTCTACCAGACTCATTAGTAATTACTAAATGAGTAAACACAGTATAATTAATATAAACCTGCACTGTGAAATACAGCCACACCACCATCAGACCTGGTGTTATAAAAAATGATTCTACACCTCCAGCCCAGTCAGATTCACGATTTCAGTACCGCTGTGTTATGAGTCAACAAAATCAACAAAGACATTAAATGCATGAGAGGATAAAAAAAAAAAAAAAGAATGTAAATCCAATCAGACACCAGTTCAGCATTTGAGGATGGGTTTGTCCCTGATAATGTGTGCTAGTATTCCATTCCGCTCTGATTCCCAACTGTGCTACTGTAAATGTGATATTTCCTGAAACTTTTTTCCAACCTATGCAAATTAGTAAGTGAACTCAGTTTCCATAGAATGATGTCTCAGCAGGCATCTGTTTAGGTATTGCACTGCAAACTGAAATGTCTGTATTTTACACACACTCACACATGCACGCACACACACACACACGCGCACACACACACTACAAAGCAGTGTCAGAGCTGCCACAGTTGTTTTTGCTCTGTGATCATTATAAAAACTAAATAAATAAATACAATAAAAGATCAATCACAACAATGCCATGCAGTCCAGTCAAAAAGACATGATTTATATAGAAGAAAATTGAACCAAAATACAAAAATAAAAAGGTGTGACTACAAAAGGGAATATGTATGTTGCCAGTACATGAATAAATGCATGCTTGATTTTTCTATACTACAGTGACATATTCACATGGAGCCTGCTGTAGAAAAGGTCAATTAAAATTATGGGCTGTGACATTTTAATAGAATAAATTATTCATAACTGAGCTCTTTGTTTCATGAGATGCAATCAGTGATATAAACACACAATCAGGCAGGCATTATCCTTCTCATACCACAGCAGAATATAAGCTAGCAGAGCTTTTATTGACTGGGCGCAGTGTTCCAGTGTTTACTTGTGTCCAGCTGCGCCTATATACAGTAAGTATCTAGATTTTAATAGGGCACTGGGGACTTTTGTTGTTTACCACGTTGTATACTTTTTGCGGCTATAAAATCCGAATACACCGTAATCCTGCATTCAGCACTGATTGTCAGTCTCTACAATCTCAAAGAAAAAGGAAATTTAGATTTATTTCCTGAAACAACAGGACATCTATGCGGTATCTCCAGCCTTTCCTCTATACAAAGCACCTGCAAATTTACTGCACAAATAAACCATGATATTCAGGTTTTAAACCGTAACTGCACACTTTTGCTTTGCATCTCTGTGCAGACTTAATGTCTACATTAAACTAAAACTGTATTCACTTACTGTCCAATTCATTATGATCATCGATGTTCAATTATGTGGAAGCAGTGCACGTCAAGGATACAAATGCAGGTCAAGGATTTTTAATAAATGTTTACTTCAAACATCAGAGTGGGGAAAATGAGATCTCAGTGACTCAGTGACTATGGAATTGTTGTTGGCACCAGGCGGGCTGGTTTGAGTATCTCCTCTTACACACAGGAGTCATCAGAGTTTACACTAAATAATGCAAAAAAGCAGCAACAACATTCAAAAACATAATGTATATTAAGTGGCATTTCTATAGGCAAAACCATATTGTTGATGGCAGAAGGTTGAGAAGAATGGTTTGAGCTGACAGGAAAGTCATGATACCCCAAACAATCACACTTTTCAAACAACAGGAGATCCCGTTGAACCTTGGGGTGAATGGACTACCGGAGAACAACTGAAGACCATACAAGGATCCACTCTTACTGTATAATCAGAAAACTAGAATCTGAGACCAAAGTGGGCAAAAGCTCAGTGAATCCATGTTCATGTGTCTACATTGCCACGCTAACCCATTAAATGTATAATTACGTCACCTACAGCACAGAGCCTTATCGGGAATCTCCTTGAGTTATCAACTATAAGTTGGTCACCATCTGACACCACAGGACTCGATAAGGTGACTGAGTGTAAAACGGACCGCTCGCTCTAAATCTAGAATGTAAACTGCGTCAAACTAAATTGGTAGAACCATGGAAGAACAGGTCTTAGGACTGCCTGATCAACGTATTGTTCCAGTCTTATGAAAGATGACAAAAAGAAAAAAGGAACTAGGCATAAGACCACACATGCACACCAATAACAAGGAGTAGTGAGGACTTTTTAATTTTTTTTCACTGACAAAATTCAGACATTAAACAGACAAATAAATAATGATGTAGGTGATAATCTAAGTAAATTAGATTAGCACTTATGTATGTTTTTACTCCCCTTCAAGATGCTAAACTACTTTAGCAAAATCATCAATTTGTGAATTAGATCTTGTAACTACATGTTTATTAAAACAGATACTCACTCACTCATCATCCTGTATTAAGGGTCGCAGGAGACCTAGAGCCTATCCCAGGAGACTTAGAGCACGAGGCGCGGAACAATCCCTCGCAGGGCACATACACATTCACACACTACAGGCAATATGGGAACGGCAATTAGCCTAATCAGCATGTCTTTGGACTGTGGGAGGAAACCGGAGTACCTGGAGGAAACCCACCAAGATTGGGGAGAACATGCAAACTCCATGCACACAGAGACGGCAGGGTATCGAACCCGGACCCTCGAGGTGCAAGGTGACAGTGCTAACCACTACACCACTTTTCAAAGAGATATTACGGGAAATAAAAACACTTAATTGTGTATTACACATACACAAGTATTACAAATACTCAATTCTTCCCTCAGGAATGGCTATGCACCTAAGTACCTAAGTAATTTAAACTAGCAGATAAAGAAACACAACCTTTCAGTTGTCCAACTATAGACCAATATCAAATCTCCTCTTGAGTTCCTAGAAATAAGTTTACCACAGCAGTGGAATTCATGAACTGCATGAGCCAGTATTTAGGCCTCATCATAACACAGAGACAGCACTGGTTAAAGTGGTAAATGACCTACTACTGGCCTCTATTTTCTCTCCATACAGTATGCGTCCTCTGGGTAAACTCTTCTAAAATCATGATATTAGTTTCCACTGTTAAGCTGATGACACACAGTATGTTCCAACAAAGCCAGCTTAATAAATTTGAAGAATGTGTAAAGGACATTAGACATTGGATTCTTATTAACATCTTTTTGCTCAATTCTGACAAAACTACAGTAGTGTTACCACGACCACATGCAGCTAGTGAGCTCTTTGATCACATATTAACTCTGGATGGCCTTTTTGTTTCACTATTTTCATCAGTAAAAGACCTTGATGTGATTATTGTTTCAAGTCTTTCATTTGAAGCTCATGTAGATAATATTACTAGGATAGCCTTATTTCATTTCAGAAATATTGCCGAGATAAGCAATATAATGTCAATACATGATGCAGAGAAAGTTAACTCTAGGTTGGATTACTGCAATGCTTTACTATCTGGATGTTCCATTAGATGCATCAACAAGCTCCAGTTTGTTTAGAATGCAGCAGCCAGAGCCCTTACTAGAACTGTTTATTTCTGTCATAGTTAATCCTGCCAGATGATGCATTGTTTTTTTTTTTAGTTCTTCAACAGTCCAGTTTGTGCACATTGTAGCCTCAGATTCTTCTTCTTAGCATGCAGGACCACAACCCTATATGGCCTTCTGCTGTTGTAGCCCATCCACTACAAGGTTTAATGTAATCTGCATTCAGGGACGCTTTTCAGCTCAACACGGTTGTAAAGAGTTGTTAAGTCAGTTATTGTAGCCTTCATGTCAGCTCAAACCAGTCTGTACACTATTCTTGGAACTCTCCCACCAAAAAGGCATTTCTACCTGCAGAACTGATGCTCAGGAGATGCTTACTGAGAAGACCATGAGATTTTTTTTTTCTTCTCATTTTGAAAGTCAGATGTAAAGATTAACTGAAAATTTTGACCAATGAGTGTGTACATGGTGCTGCTGCCACACAATTACATGACCTGGTGTAAAGGCATTGCTACTGGTGCAAAAGTGGAGGACGAATGACAAGTAAAAATGTCCACGGGCCAAGTTAAAACTAAATAGTGCTCTCAAATTGTCTAAAAATGGTCCTTAATGCAACATAACATGTATTGCCAGCTAGTCTGCTAGTTTTAAAACAAGGGATTTATTTTTACTTGATGTTATTTAGCTGAAGGGTTTGATTTCTCTGGATGTTCAACCTACTTGCCCACTTAGTACATAAGTACATAAATCTATCATTATGTTCATTTTTCAGTGTGATGGATTTACATCTAAATGTTCTTGCAAATGTTTGCTTTTGCACAAAGACTTCTATATAAAAATTGTAGGACCAGTAATGCATTTTATATTACAATTTAATTGTATTCTATTATATTGATATGGACTCTATCCTGTGTTATTCTTTTGGCTAGTCAAATAATTCTTTACTTTTTTTTTTTTATTTTACTTTATTTTTATTTATTTTTTTTAGCAAAATTACCCAAATAAATTAGTCATCATTCATAATTCTTTGGCCTTGTATTCGTTTGCAGTGATTTGTGAAATGAAAAACACACAGACTCAGAAATGCGCACGCGCATGTGTAAGTGTGTGCGCGTGTTTCTGTGTCTGTGTGTTTTTCATTTCATAGACAGACACACACACACACACACACACACACACACATACACATTTCAAGTGCGACCCTGGTTCATTTCTATCCCTTTCACTATTTGGATAATAAATGAATTTTATTTATCACTGTTCAACCAGAATAATATTTGAGAAGAAGAACAAAGTGAAAGAAAACTTTAACAGCAGTACAGTTTTAAATAAAAATCACATCAGTATCACACCGGGTGACATTTCTGCATTTCATACATACGTTTCCTGAAGCACACTGATAAATAATAGAAAAGTTATGAATTTGTGTTTAAATGATACAAATGACATAGACTTGGCACTCAACAATGACTTGGCACAAAATAAAGCATGTGATGTTTCTGATATTAAGCCCTAGAATACTGATAACTGTACACTGTTTCTGTAAAAAAAAAGAAAGAAAAAAAAGCAGTCTTTTAAATTCTGATGCACAAAGCATGAAAATGTATTGCGTACTATTGTGGCAAAATTAGACCAACCCATGACTAAGGCTCTCTGACAGTATAGATATAATACACACACTGTGACCACAGCCACCCAACAAATCAACTGTCATTTTTAAGTAATGGCACCCCGTAGCAATTAAAATGGCTTCTATGGATGAACAATCATCAGGAACGATGATTACTGAATCATCAATAATAATGACGAGGGTCTTAAAAATGTCTCTTCCCCCCGACTGAATATCATATTAACAGTTCCAAGAGTTGATGCACCACAATGTGATGTGTGTGTGTGTGTGTGTGTGTGTGCGCGTGTGTGTGTGTACAAAAATAGAGAAGACTATTCTATTTAAAACAAGGCCTAATAACAATACATTAAACACAAAAGTTGGCCAAGGTTCTTGTTGTTTTGTTTCTTTTACCTAATCAAACTCAAATAGTGCTCCTTATAAATATTTTTGGACGTCTGCAACACATATTTGTTCAACTATTTCAAAACATAGTTCAAATACATATTTATACTTTCTATACAAAAAAAGAACAGGTTAATATAGAATAACTGTCACAGAAATTACTTGTCACTGTGTCTGTAGTTTTTCGAGAAACTCCCAGACGCGTCCCATCTGTACATATTGGCACATATTGGCGTTATTGGCACATAGTTCTGAAAAGTCTGTTCATCCTTTTCACAGAAAGCAGCCCATCGGGAAACAGCATTCCAAAACGTCTGTGGCGGTGATCTTCCTGTGATACTTCTACACATACAGTAATATATGTATATAATATATTAGCTTTAAGTATATTGGTATCATTTCTAAATGGCCCGAAGTTTTTATGGAAAATAATCTAGAGAGGGATCCATAGAACGACTCTCCTCTGTGGTCGGCTTAGAAAAATAAACATCTTCGCTCCATGTCCAGGAAATCCATTGCTTGTAAAAAAAAAAAAAAAAAAAAAAAGAAGTGTGTACGTTCTTCTTTCTGAAATACATGGGCTTATGTTTGTTTTTTGTCTTGCATTTTCCTAACTTGAGAATTCAAGGTGTTCCAATGGGATTCTGAAATTTTGGAAATTGGGAAAAAGTTAGAATTAGGATATAACATTACCACTACTTTGCAGCACAGCAATTGTTTCATTAAATTCTATTACAGCTACTAATTACCATGAGCCAAAAACTTCTAGAAAATAGCATGTAATTATGGGATGCTTTTTTCTAGTCGTAAACCCTACTTCTACTGCAAGTGATCTCTGGAAATTGTCTATTTGCTTTGTCTTCATAATTACAGTTTAAGTAAAGCAGTGTATGCCATAACTAGTAGTTCTCCCACTAAATATCTGCATGGTGTTACACAAAAAAGAAACATCCCCTTTTTACAGCATTATGACTCTGTGGTAAGCCACAGACCACATCTTTAGCTGGGTAGAATTGTAAAACAGCTGAGAAATACCATGAGACATACCAGGGTCCAAAATTGAGAAAGCTGCAGTTACCCATGGGTACTCAAAGGTCCTCAGCAGGAGATCTCGAACCATTTCTCAGACACAAAGGCCACAGGGATTAGCTGCCGTTCTGTTGGCGATGGTCTGGAACAAACACAATTATCTCTAAGAAATCATTTACCTCTTATTATTGTTTTTAAAAAATGCTACAGTTCAATAACTGCACATAAAACACTGACAGACATTTAAATAAATTATTTATACGCTGAAACGCTTTCAAGCACCCATCACATATCTTCCCAGGGACATTTATTCGGCAGCTAAACACTTTACAAGTTTAAAGCACCCATAAGCACCCATTCATATCAGTTTGAGTTTATATTAACATAATATATGTACGTTATATATGTGCAGTGGCAAGGCACAACCGTTCACCTGGTGACATTTTTATATTTTCTATTATATGCAGTTTGGAAAAATAGAGGTTTAGCTAAACTGAGAGGAAAAAACAAACCCATATCCAAACTAAGAAAGCAAAAAATTGCATTTAAAGATTCCATTCTGATTCCACTGAGACACACAAATTCAATGTTTAACTAAAAGCAATGGCTCTGCATTGGATTCATTTAAATGTAATTGAACATGTAGTAAATATTAAATGTATACCCCATGTAAATAGTGTACTGTATATATTTATTGAAGACTTTATTCATAGCGTGCAGAATATTAGGGGAATTTTAAAACAGTAAGCCCCCCCACAAACAAACATCTGAAGATATGATCACGTGCGGCATACATTATCACATGCATGCAACCAAGGATGTCCGGAAGCAAGATCATGGAACATGTTACTGAAGTTGTATTACTGTATGTTTAAAGTCAATTGTGTTAGTATTCTAGTACCTAGACAATGTGTGTTGAGCTTACGGACAAACTAGACTTAAGAACAAGCTCTTGAAATGGAACTTATTTGTATGTTGGGAAATTACTCTATGTGAGATTTGATTTTACATTTTTTGCATTTTCAGTGATTTATTTTTAAATTTTTTAATTTTAAAGTACGTTTTGTGCTTATAACTGTTAGAGAGTTCTACAGGAGGTGCATACAAGTGCAAAGTTTATTCCAAAGTACAAACAAAAAAACTAATGTGAAAACAACAACCATAATCTATGAACAACAACAATCTATGAACTATGCTATAACAAGACATACTACAGTATATACTGTATACTAATGTTCATTAACAAAAATGTGACTCAGACACATACAGTTTTGTGATGTACCATCTGGCAAAAGAGCGTGGCTAGTGGGAACTCTAGTCAATAATAGTTACAGATGGTACTCAAGTGTTATTCTGGTTTTACCGCTGCGCTTCACGGCGTCAGCATTTAGGTTTATACATATATACAGTATATACAGTACAGTATATATATACAGTACTGTGCAAAAGTCTTGAACCACCCCTCATTTCTTTATATTTAATTCAATGAAATTATGTACATTCAAATAAAGAAAAGGGAGCAAATGTTATACAAATGTTTTGCAAATTGCCTAAAGATACTAGTTAAAAACTAGTTGTTTATGTAACAACCTCAGCAGCATCCTCATTTCCCTTCTCATCTGTTCCAACCACTCAGCATTCAGCATCACGAATATACTTATGACAGGCCTGATGACAAGTCATCATTTGCACTTGTTCCTTATTGTTCTCTCTCACCTGTTTCTATGTGTTATAAGTTAGATTTTTTTCTTGAATCCTTGAATGATTCATAGGTCACACTGTGGCTTAGCAAACAAAACCATTTGTCTAAAACTTGTCACTGAAAATGAGAGCCAAAAGCTTGTAGAACTCACAAAACAAAATAAAAAAAATACAAGAAAGTGTTGCCTCTTGGGAAACAAAGAATGAAGAAATGAAGAGGTTGGTTTTTACGTTTTTTGCACCGTACTGTCATTAGCATAGAGATTAGCTAAAAAAGTGTTGGGCCCATAATTAACATCCATGTATTCCATGTCATTTATTTAAATAACGCACACTCTGTCAAAACAATTTTGTTCAGCATTTCCAGTAGTTAAAGGTGAAGTGGTTAATTTATTATTATTATTATTATTTTATTCTTACTGTATATAACCTAGAAAAAATGTAGAACATAAAAAAGGTCAGAACCTCAGCACAAGTATACAGTACTACCCTGTGGCTGAGAATACCCATTAAAAACTGTCCAGAGTGATTGTGATTGGATGGGCAAGTTTAGGAAAATCTTGCCTAAATCACTTTTACAGTAGAGGGTTGACTAAAATATAGTATGCTGAAAATGTTTCTGTTTTAAATTAATAAACAAAATAATAAGTTTCCATGTGTTTGTGAGTTTAGATGTATTGTACTATCAAAAATCACATTTTGGCACAGAGAGTACTTAACAACCTTACATTTTTACATTTTTACAGACATACAGATATGTCTTGGGTTATTAAATGTGCATCTGAGCTGTAAATTGGAGAGCATGAAACCATCACGCTGTTTCACAGTGTCTGCTCAATCCACCTCGAAATGAAACAAGACGACCCTCCAAGCCGGGCCATCCAGGTCAGACAAGAGCTGAATGCTGAGAGTGGAGGAGTGAGTAAAGGAAAGTAAACTCTGAAATGAGTTTTGTTCCATTATATGTAGCAAGTTTTCTTCATACCTTTCCTCAACTGTTTTATTTTTGCCGTGCAATACAGTGGATCAAAGTAAATGACACTATTCCACACCCACCTTTGAATGGATTTTACTAATCTAATGTCCTTTATATAAGTAATATAGTAACGTCAAACCTAATAAAATGTTTACTTATTGTTCAAAATGTCACGTCTTTTCATGCATTTGAACTAATTGCTAAGTTAAACATAATATTCTTTAAGGTATGTTTGAATCTCAGGCATTTCAAATCATCGAAGGGTGAAAAGCAGCCAAGCTTTTACATAACCAGCACACACAATTAAAACTTTAAAATTTAACCTTATAAAAAGTGCAAAGAAAAGTTGTTGTAGGAAATGAAGGAAAACAACCGGTCATGAACTACTCAGTCTACTCAGCCTATGTACAAGTTTTGTACAGTAAATATGCTCACATATTACAAGTGAGAGATTTTTGAATGAAGGGTGCATTACTTGATTTTA
>JAQMYK010000039.1:9318017-9330396 GCA_030014345.1 Clarias buthupogon | reverse complement strand
CATATTCAACTGAGAAAACCTACTACAGAGTCTCTAAGGGGACAAAGGAAGAGAAAAAAACGGCACAAGAAAAAAAAAAAAACAATGCACTGAAGCACCATGACATCCATGCACGCTCACCACGCAAGACTCCATTGCAGAAAAAAAGCATGTTGAGGTTTAAAGTTTGCAAAACAGCATTTGGAGGAGCCTGTGGATTATTGGGAGACTATAGTATGTATGGTCAGATGAAAGTAAAATTGAACTTTTTGGCAGTCATTCTACACACCATGTTTGGAGAAGAAATGGCACAGCCCACCACCCCAAGACCACCATACTAACAGTTAAGTTTGGGGGTGGAAGCATCATGGTTTGGGGCTGCTTTTCAGCTAGGGGTACTGGCAGATTTGATATTATTGAAGGCATGATGAATGGAGAAATGTATCAGGATAAAAATCTGCTGCCATCTACCAGAAAGCTGAAAATGAAAAGATTGTGGACATCTCAGCAAGACCCCAAACACGAGGTCAAGGAAACAATGAAGCGGTTTCAAAGAAAGAAAATCAAGTTGCTTGAATGGCCCAGTCAATCACCTGATCTAAATCCCATAGAAAATCTATGGAGAGAACTGAAGATCAAAGTTCATAAAATAGACCCAAGGAACCTTCAAGATTTAAAGTTTGTGTGGAAGAATGGGCCAGAATCACTCCTGAGCAATGCAGACGACTGGTCTCTCCATACAAGAGGCGTCTAGAAGTTGTAATCACCAACAAAGGCTTTTCTACAAAGTATTAAATAAAGTGTGTTCAATACTTATTCCCTGTGTCATTTCACTTTATTTATTATGACTCAACTTGTATACTTAGATGTTCTGATTTCTTTGTCTGAATTCAATATTTGGCTTGATGGCTAAATCTGGTGAAAATTTTGTGCCAATAGCCCACTTAGAAATACCCTTACTGATAAATATGCTGATGTGTCAAATACTTATATTCTCCGCTGTATATATATATATATATAAGGAGAAACAACTGCTTTAAGACAGAAAGGTCAGTCCACCTGAAAAATTACACGAACTGTACTGTAATCAAATGCAGTTGCAAAACCAATTATGCGCTATGATAAAACTGTTCGTCATGAGGACCATCCCAGAAAAGGAAGACCCAGGCTTACCTGTCATAACTGATTTTAGAAATCATTAATAAACACTCACTGTCATGTAACATGTCATGTCAAACGTAAAGACATCTTGTGGGATAGAGCAACACAAAGTGTTGGTTTTAAAAAAATATATCACAACAAAAAATAAATTAAAACTGAAAATTATGGGAGGAAAACTGTGGGGTGCATCTAATTGTGGGGTAGAGATGCATTTGTTTCCAGTCCACTTTAATCTGATACCCCTAACTAAAATCCAGTGGAACCCATTGCCTTTAGATTGCCTTTACTATCTAATTTAAAAATAGTCTACCTGTGTGTTATTTAATTTCAGTATAAATACAGATGTTCTGTGAAGTCCTCAGAGGTTTGTTAGACAACATTAGTGAACAAACAGCTTCATGAATCACAAGGAACACACCAGACAGGTCAGGGATTAAGTTGTGGAGAAGTTTAAAGTATAATAAATTTGAAGCTTTAAACATCTTACAGAGATAACTGTTCATCATCCAAATATGGATGAGTATGGAACAATTGTAAACCTATCAAGACATGGCCGTCCACCTAAACTGACAGGCTGGGCAAGAAGAATATTAATCAGAGAAGCAATCAGGAGGCCCATGGTAGCTGCAGACATCCAGAGCTCAGGGAGGAGAATTTGTTCACAGGAACATTTGACATACACTGCACATATCTGGCCTTTATGTGTGTGTGTGTGTGGGGGGGGCAGCAAACATGTGTAGGTGCTGTTCAAATCCGGAAAGACTTGAGACTAGGGCAGAGGTTCAACAACTCAGAAAATATTATCGCACATTTTACATGATTTTAACATTGGCTTACAATGTAGGAAATAATAAAAACTAATGAAAGACAATATTTGACAGGTAATTTGAAATGGTTAGTTGAAGGCATATGCTCTACAGATACCTCTGTATGAAAACTAATAATTGAAGTGAAACCTTAAAGCTGATAAATGTTATATGAAATGAGCAGATAAATTAATGAAAGTATTTTTTAAAAATTGGTTCTGTTATTCTATGAAAGGATTTTTTTAAGGTCTGAAATGACCTTGGATTCTTTTGTCTACACAAAGTTCTAATAAACACCTATACCCTCTGAAGAAGCATTTCTCTCTTGTGATGACGACTGTGACCCCATCCAGGGGTTAAAAGGGCTCACTGATTGTCTACTAGCAAGTTAGGAAATGATGGAAATGGAAAATGCCATGTCCTTCACATTTACCCGACATTTATCCAATTGAAAATGTATGTGAGACTCTGGAGTGTAAGATATTTATAAGACATTGGTCTTCAACAGCATCATTAACATTAATAAAATACTGTATGTTTTGGAAAAATGGCATTCATTATACCACAGAAAGAAAGTCAAAGAAAAGAAAAAAGTTAAACCCAACCATGACCTGCTGCTATCACCCAACAATTTTTTTCTGCAGTTATAGCCAAGTGTACCAAAAATGACAGTGAAGGTTATTATAGCAAACTACACATACTGAACAGCTAGGGCCGCAGCAATGATATTTATTCCCAGAGCCCCAATCCCTGTAACTGACACGAACAGAAGCTTTACCATACATCATTTTAGTAAACTTATGGAATCTTGTGGTAGAACTCAGTACATCAACCTATTTCACTCCTGGTAACAGATACACCATAAGGTCCTGAGGCTTTTAGAGCTAAGCTATACAAACCTGTACGCCTGGCTAGCACCTGAGAGCATCTTCAGCCCCATTGAATGATTAGGCAGTGATCTTCTAAACAAGGCAATCTTCCACCAGCTTGAAATAATTGTCCTACACATTAGCAGAAGTGGGGTTCTGCTGAGCGATATGGGCTGCCATGGAGGGCCACGGCTTCATAAAGTCCTGCTTCCGAAGCAATAACACACTTCGTGACCTGAAGACACCTGGCATGGACACTTCACTTGGCAAAGTAGCAAATTGAGCATGGAGGCCAGCAGGAGATCACTGACAGAATATCATCAGTAACACTTGCACATTCTTTATATAGTCATCTCATTTGTATAGTTTATGTGATATTCATTGCTCTGGCAAAGATACAAAAGGAGACAATGCTTTGTAGGCTAAATCGATACATTTTCTTGTGCAAACATAACCTTTTAAACGTGTTTGAACATGTCATATTATGAAAGATTGAAGCTTTGAAATGCCATAGCCAATTGTCATTCACTGGCAGTTCTCTGGAATGCAGAGCAGACAACAGGTCACAGGCTCAGCTTGTAGTGATGTGACTCAAACGCAGATGAGTGGGATAGGAAGAGCAGTGGGCCTTGAACTCTGTGTTTATTATACGATAGAGGTTATGGGCACAGCAGGAGAAAAATAACAAAGGTTTGCAATCCATGGTGCTGAAAACTTGGTCTTGGCTGAAATACCTCCTATCACTGACTTCCTGTTGTGTTATGAAAGCCTCAATTCAATTTTCTTCAAACATGAGTGAGAAACTGAGGGTTTTTTTTAAACTAAGTTATGTGCTAGACACACAGTGCTTCACAATACACAAGTACCAATGCCTCAGGTTATGTTTTCTTTTCCAAGAGGCAACTTGATCAAATTCATGGAGTGTTTCAGCCCAGCACATGCCAAAATACCAGCATTATTTAATATACTTTAACAAAGGGTTTAGGTCAACTGTGGAACAGGGTCCAACATTGTTGCAGAAGCATCCGTTCAAATAAATGCAATGAATCGCCACTATCTTGCAGTTTTCACTACTTCTACACAAGTAGTAACAAATTCCTCCCAAAAGTGTATGTCTAGGTTATGTTTATCTGTGTGTCAAAACTGATTCTGGGAATCATCTAGAATGAACTGCTAAATGACTTTAAAAACAATTAGAGGACAATTGAGTTATAGCTGAAAACTCAAATTTCAGGTAACTATAGTGGCAGATGAATTTTATTCATCATGTATTCACTTTTTCCGGTGTAGGTCACGGTGCAACTGGCTGATAAGGTTTGTCCAGACTTCTGTATTCTCACATTCCAGTTCCTCCTGGGGATCCCCAAATGTTCCCATGCTAACTGCTAGATACAATCTGTCCTGCACATCTAGGGTCTGCTTCAAGGTCTCGATACACTGGGATGTGCTCATTACACTCTTGGAGGTGTGTTTCTAAGTTTGAACAAACCACCTCAAATGGCTTTTGTCAAGGGCAATGGCTCTGCTCCAATTCTATAATAAATTGTCAAGCTTCTCAATCTATAATGAAGAATAAGCCCAGGAACCCTGCACGGAAACACCTGTTCCAACTGCATGTAATTGAGGCTACCAACAACTTATGACTAAATGTGCAGACAGGGATGTAGACTAACCGGCTATTATCTAATGGGGAAAAAATACATTTTATAAACAGTTTTGGATAATAAGTATGGCATTTAGAATGTCACTTTAGAAGGAACTGTTTTAAGCCTGATTTGAACATGATTAATTAAGGAGTAAATCCTAATTAGAAGAAAAAGTATCCATAAATCCTGGCATCATAAAAAAAGCTCTGTTGGAATGACTTGAATGAAATGAATGAAACATCACCACAAGGGCACTACTAGAGATTCTGGGCCCCTTGAAATCCTAGCATGCTGGGCCCAAAACCGTGATGAAGTCAACACTTTATTGCCATAGCATATTATGGGCCCTAGCTAGAGAAGAAAAACTTGGGGGCCCTTGGAATCTTCCTTACTTAGCATCCCCACCATCACCAGTAAACTAATTTTCTTAACATAATCTCCAATGGTTTAATCAATCATAAGCTGGTCTTTATCTTCACTACAAGGTCAATACAATAACATATTTATAATAGATTATATATACAAGCTACTTGACTTAAAAAAGGAATAAATGCGTTTGAGAAGCGGCTCATGTTCCACTGCGAGGCAGAGTCATCCACTCATAAAAGTGAAGGTGATTTATGATACAGAAAAAAAATTGTGACTCAACAACAAGAGCAACTGAACTGAAATGATGTTTATGCTTCCTCACTACCTACAAAAATGCCTGTAGTCTAATCATAAAGAATATTTAAGACACAGAAAATATACAATAATGCAGTTTATTATATATACCATTCACTCACTCACTCATTCATCATCTATACAGCTTTATTCTGTATACAAGGTCACGGGAGGCGTGAAGCCTATCCCAGGAGACCTAGTTCAAGAGGCGGGGTACATCCTGGACACAGTGCCAATCCATCACAGACACACTTACACACTCATTCACACATGACGGACAATCTGGGAACATCTGGGAACACCATTTAGCCTAATCTGCATGTTTTTGGACTGTGGGAGGAAAGTACCTGGAGTAAACCCAGCAAACACAGGGAGAAACTCCACGTACACAGACCCTAAGGCAGCAACCCTCGACCCTGAAGGTGTGAGGCCAACAGTGCTAACAACTATGCCACCATGTCACCTGTATATACAGTATCACATTCATCAGAATAAAGTCGAAAGGTTTTTGTTCAATTATAAATAGGGTTTATTAAACAATCAAATTGAAACAAGACAGCTGTTATGCTTTTGGCATTTGCCATCTTAGACTTTCTAACACACAAATGTGCCTGTGCTTTTTTTTTAATGAGCTGTAATTTTATCATTGCTGTTGTTGTTGTTGTCGATGCTGTTGTGCTACTTTCTTGTTAGTGTCACGTCCTAATTTCTGTGCAAGGCTTCATCACTGTTACTAATTAGCCTTGAGAATGTAGCATCACCATTAAATCGATTTATGTGCGTCAGTGTTTCTGATTGCAGTGTTGAATTGATAACCATATGTGGGCTGGTAGATTAAGGCAGGCATTCGGGATGTCACAGTAAGCCAGGGCAGGCTGAGCCAAGCACCACGCGATGCTGCACATGTGCGAGTGCATGTTTTGATTTCCTGCGAAAACCCCCTCAGATTAAGCAGGCTTATTGCAGCAGTCTTACAAAACACAGCGCCTCAGCACAGCTGTCAACATGATGGTGACTCAAGTGGCGCATTAGTGAACACAAAACAAATGTTAGAGGCAGGGTGATGTCCAAATCATGACAAGAAAAAAACACCATCCTTTATGATTTTAGTGAAAGTAGGCCATTATGTGCTGTTTCTTTGAGGGAAGGAATAAAGCATGACAGGCATACAGTACAGTTGCAGCAAAATAATCATTAGCAGAGCGGTCTGATGCGTTATTAAACACATTAGCCCAATGTGTCTAATAATCCTTTGTTAGTTCACAAATCTTTTTTCGCCAGATTATTAGAAATCTTTCATCAGTGATATCAAGTATGCTGAATGCTATGTAATAATACGCTGTGTATATACAGCGAAAATCTGTGTATATACAGTATATACTGAGTATTGATGTCCTAAAGTGCTTGATACAACAGCAAAATAACAAATCACCATGCAGAATATTAGAACCGAGCCTGTGCTCGGGAACAGTAAGGTGATAAACAGTTGATTTCTACAGTCGCACAATACTACTGAGCCAATTCTGAAACACTCACAGCACTATAACCAGCCCTGACATTTCATTGACTTTATATAACAACAGCCCAGATTGAATAAGCAGCTCTACAGAAGTTTGATTGCACCTACGAAGCAATGTTCTACAGTAGCCCTTTGTAATGTTCTTGTTGTTGTTGTTATTTTTCTTTCTCCACTGCACTGTATTACTTGCTGTCAGGTGGGTTCAAACGCTCATTTAGCCCATATCAATGTGATGAGCTGTCCTGATTGCTTAGCTGACACTTGGCCTGTGTGCTTCTGCATATGCATGAGGACAAGTTCACTTCCTTTGCCTCTATTCAGTTCTGCGGTCACAGCAGGTTAATGTCATCTCCTTTTCACTTGCTAGAAAACATCCTGCATCCATGCTACATTAAGGGTGATATACACCACCACCACACACTGAAAACTAAAGCGCTATTATAAAAGGTTGTTCCAGCGTGATGTTCCACTGTGATAAAAATACATTCCTCTCAGGAAGTACAGCAACAGCGAAGTAAATCCTTTTGTTTTTGCTAGTCACTGAAAATATCTGGGTTCGGGATCAATAGAGGAACGACAAATGATAGATTATTCAGTTGATTCAGGTATCATTTCAGTTTTCATTTCCTGACAATTACATCTAGAAGTGGTAATCAACTTTGAACATGACACCTTTTGGGGCGGCTTACCCAATTTTTAGGTGAGCAAAAAAGGACAGATAATTTTAAATCTAGGGATGCCAATATTAACACGTTAACATGTGATTAATTAAAAATGTATGCAAATTAATCATATGAGCAGGTTTGGTCCTAATGGCTTCCCACAAAAACAGCACAGTTACTTGGCAGTGTGTGATAATGGCACATTTAACGCGGATAATAAGATGACTGAGGAAACATCATAGCAAGTTTCATTATAAAAAGCTTCTAGATGGGTGTTTGGATAAAACCAAAGTTGTGTGCTCAAGCTACCTTCAACAGGAGCTATTTTCGTAAGAATACATTAAATATACAGTAAGACACTGAGAAAGGTTATGAAAGTGAAGTGCAGAAACTACTTTTATTGCACATACTGGAGACCACTGGACATCAGTAAGTAACCGTAACTACCTCGGTATAACAGCACTGCACTCTTTCACTCTGGGCATGTTAAAAATAGAAAAACAACATTCTGCCAACGTACAGTATGTGCTAGCCAAATGTGCTAATCAAGTTGAAAAGACGATAACGGACATGGTCACCACTATAGGAGCAAACAGGGCTCACAGTATGATCGCTGCTGCAAGAAGTTTATTATTCAAGAGATTTTAATTTACCATTTGTTAAATGTTAATATTTGAGATATTATAAAGCTGCACGTTTATAAAAAAAATTAGTTTGTCATGCATTTCTTTATTCCACCATTCCATGTTTATAATACAAGTAAATCTGAGTATTTTAAAATCGTAATAAATTCTGATTAATCATAGTATAGATTAACTAGATTAGCACTACTTAAACTAAAACAAATAGCACGTAATAGTTAGTTACTTATCCCTTGATTGTAAATTATGCACTCTTCTTTTGTGATGCTTTCACTGGCTTTTCTGACTGCTTGTTTTTTTTTTTTTTTATGTTGTTTGTTTTGGGAGATTTTTTTTTTTTTTCAGCTGAGAGCAAAAATTTGCATATACATGCATAAGCAATGCACATAAAAGGTTCAGGATATTTATTGGTTACATTTTACAGATATTCCTTCATCAAAAAGAGAGGACTGGTTGATGGCCATAATATGAATAATATGAGTACAATAAAAAAAGATGTGTTCTAGGATATTAATAATGGGAAAAAAAATTACTTTAAGTTTGCATTATATAATTATTTTCTAATAAACAGCATGCTCATCTGTTACCTTTACAACTGCCTTCAACTTCTGTCATATCATTTAAGAAATATGTTTTAACCTTGCCAGATTTCTTGGCTAACTATCCCCAGATCATCTTGAAATATGTCATAACCCAGCCAGATACCCTACACTGTCTTCTTCAAATCAGGTATGGAGCCTAACAGTGTCATGGCAAATCTTAAAGACATGGTCTGCATCAATCTTCTACCCTCTTCTCCTTTCATGTCTCCCATCCACTTTCATGGTCCAATGAAGGAGTAAGAGATTCTTGTTTACGATGGAATTCCAGAGTTTTTATGAGACTTACTTGTTTTGCACTCGACCTTGAACAACGCTCAAAATCTAACAGGCTGATTCACCTCTTGTTCCATATATCGATTTCTATCAGGGGACTCATTCCCCAGCCGTCATAAGTAGCCCATCACATTCATGAGACAAAGCCATATAATACCGAGAGGGACTGGTGCTAAAGGTATGTCTATTACTCCCTGGTTTATAGAATCGAAGAGAAGGGCAATGTGTCATTTCATTTGTCCTGAGTCCTAAGTTTTGTAACCTGAAAGTAATTTTGAGAGAAAGCTTTCCTAGAGTTTTACATGGATGAATGAATGAATGAACTTTAAGTCAACACTACAAGCAATTGCTTAATAAAGTAAAGGCCGCCATCCAAAACATCTCTGACCCATCAATGCATGTACTCCACAAGACCTACAAGGTGGTATCTGGCAACAAGAAAGAGCCCAGGGCAGCATCTTAAACTCTTTGCCATGTTCCACAAATTATTTCTGTACCATTTCTCTAGTGTGGAAGGGTGCATTATACTTCTGAAAGAGACTACTGACATTACTGAATACTGTTGCCAAGAAGGGGTGTACTTTGTCTGAAACGATGTTTAAGTGGGTGGTACATGTCATAGGAACTCAAGGTTTCCCAGCAGAACTTCGCCCAGCATCACTCTGCCTTTCCCGGCTTGCATTCTTTCCATAGTGCATCCTGGTGGCATCGTTTGCCCAGGTCTTCCACATGAAGTAAAACAAAATAAGATTTATTAGACTTGCCCACCTTCTCCCATTACTCCATAATCCAGTTTTGGTGCCTATACATATGCCTATAAAGTATTAGCCCTGATATACTGATGAATTTTATTGCATATTTGTCACACCTAAATGATTCAGATCCTCAAACGATATTAAATGTAATATTACACAAAGACAACGAGTAAATACAAAATTATTTTTTTAATAATGATCTCATTTATTAAGAGAAAAAAGCTGTCCAAACCTCCCTGGCCCCATGTGAAAAAGAAATTGATAAATCATGAATGAATTGTGATTTTTCTGAAAGCTGAGTTAAATTTCACTTGCCACCGCCAGGCCTGATTACTGCCAGACCTGTTGAATCAAGAAATCACTCTAATAAGCCATAGGCCACAAGTGGCGAAAACTTGAATCAGTGATGATCCTTCCCAGGAGTGACTGGCCGGCAAAAATGACTTCAAGAGCAGAATAACTATTCATCCATCAGCTCATAAAAGAACCCAGAACAACATCTAAAAGACCTACAGGCCTCACTTGCCTCAGTTAAGGTCAGTGCTCATGATTTAACATTAAGAAAGAGACCAGGCAAAAGTGGCAGGAGAGTTCCAAGGCGAAAGTCACTGCTCACCTTAAAGAACACAAAGTCTCGTCTCACATTTGCCAAAAAACATCTGGATTATCTCCAAGACTTTTGGGCAAATATTCTGTGGATTGATGAGACAAAAGTTGAAAGTTTTGAAAGGTGTTATCTGACATAAAACTAACACAGCATTTCATTAAAAGAACATCATACCAACAGTCACACATGGTGGAGGTAGAGTGATGGCCTAGGGCTTCTTTGCAGATTCAGGACCAGGACCTTGCCATAATTGATGGAACCATGGATTCTGAGCTCTATCAGAAAATCCTAAAAGAGAACGTCCGGCCATCAGTTCATGACCTCAAGCACAAGTGCACTTGTGTCATGCAGTAGCAATGATCTGACACATACCAGCAAGTCTACCACTGAATGCAAAAAAAAAAATGGTGGCATAGTCAAAGTCTGAATTTAAATCCTACTGAGATGGCTTTAAACAGATTTAACCCTCCAGTGTGGCTTAACAAAAAAAATGAAAATAGCAGAATGGGGCAAAATTCCTCCACAGCAATGTGAAAGACATGTTTCCAGTTATCACAAATGCTTAATTGTAGTTTTTACCGCCAACGGTGGAACAACCAGTTATTAGGTTTAGTGGAAGTTCCTTTTTACATCGGGACAGATAAGGTAAGTTTGGACAGCTTCTTTTCCTATATAAATGAAATCATCTTTTAAAAAATGCATTTTTTACAGCTGTTATCGTTATATACAATATATATTACAATTTGTTTGATGATCTGAATCATTTAAGTGAGACAAATATACAACAAAAAAGTGCTTTTTCATGGCATTGTGACATTTATGTTCACACTGTGGGTGCTCTCTGCAGTGGACAGGGGTCACTATGGGTCAGTGAGGCCTTGCAACCTACATACACAGCAAGCTGTGACGCAGTGTGTTTAATGACACCTTTCTATCATACGCGGAATATTGTTTTAGTAAATTTAGGCAAATCCTTCTGTGGGATTAAACAAGACAGTGTTAAACCAACTAAGTGCCAACTTAGCAACTTAGCAACATCAGTTCAAAAGTAAAAGCCATTATTTTGACAACCAGTCACTGATAACCACTGTTCCTAACAGCTAATCATTATTTGTCAAATTCGCATATTACATTGTTCTTCATTTTAAACTCTCATCTCAGATGTATTTAAAAGCAATTAAGGTAGTTATTCCATTAATAAGCATTTACTTTATGTCTATTTTATATTAATTTTAAAAATACACAACTTTTATTTATTAATGTGTATATGATTTACCCTCACTCACTTACTCATCCATCATGAGTAAGAAACGTACATCATTTTATTCTGAAAGAAATCATGTACTGTATGTCCATATTTGCTATGCACAATGAAAACATGAAAATGCTCACCAATTACTATATAAAGACCGTTATATATCAAAAGCATGCATTGCAAAATAAGCTCATTTAAATACATGTTTTTTCGTGACAAAGTGTTGATAATGATCGTTCCCAAATGAGAATAAAGCCTGGCTCTGCAGCTCCACAGTGTCCTCCCACATCATGCAGTCACCTTGCATTTGATGTAGTGATAGTCTTCATTTCCCAGGCAGTTTTGCCAATAAACAGGACAAAAGCACTGAGGGACAGAGATACAACTCAAGGACCATTACTCCAAAATTGCGGGTGTGTGCTGCTGTCAGCTCTGTAGCTAATAACAGATATGATGATGACAGACCACACCATTCCCATCATATAGTATACATACCCTCAGGGCATGGCAGAGATGAACTGGAATTTTAGAGAGCCATTCAGAAAGACATTATAGGTGCAAGGCTAAAAAACACTGCCTAGTGTTGTCTATCTATAGTAACAGGCAGACACAGAAATGTCAAAAGGACAGAGTAGTTGAAATAGGACATTTAAAAAAGTAACACGTTTGTGGGACAAATACGCTGCAGATATAGAGCTTACTGAGATTTTTTCATAGAGCTTACACTTTCTTCTGGCAGAACTATGCATTGCACATGGAAAGATTATAAAATGTGCCTTGTGATTGTCATGATACCTTATTTCGCCATTAGTTACTTTAAGTGTGTCTCTATTTTTACATGCTGTAGTCTCAGTTTTTAAGCATTTTCATTCATTCATTCATCTTCTATACCGCTTTATCCTGTATTCAGGGTCGCAGGGGGCCTGGAGCCTATCCCAGGA
>JAQMYK010000039.1:9292606-9304741 GCA_030014345.1 Clarias buthupogon | reverse complement strand
ATATCCGATATGTGTCACATACTGTATGAGCAAAAAATCGGAATTGGGTCACATTTACCTGACAGTGTAAACGTAGCCTAAGTGAATATTCTGCCCCTACCACACAGAATGCTGTACTGCCTGCCAATGTGTGAATAGTTCAGAGCGTGCCACCTGCAGGATAAAAGAGGAACTGCAATATATTACAATTTCAAATGCAACCATAAATAAATGTTTTAAAAACTCAGTGTGGCGATACGTGAATTTCCACTCCAAAAAATTGCTGAATCTAGACCTCTCTAGTAGACAGTCCCTGGTTCATATATAGGTCTTTCAAAGCAGCATTTGTCAGCAAACTGTCAGATGATTGGATTTTAAGTGTCTATGGACCTTCTCCTAAGCTCTTTCACTTTTACAAAAACCTACATCCACTGTAGCTGGATTAGTGAGAGAAGTCTTCCAGTTAATAGCTTAGTACACATTGAAAAATGAGATTGCAAAACTGCAAATTCTTTCGTCATGAAGCATAGGCAAAGAACGCAGAGGTATGTTGGGGTTTATTGAAAATTGATTAAAGCAGACAAACTAAAATGAGAAGGCAACAGGCCAAGGTAAAAGTTACTGTATGCTGCCTTTTCAAAAGTTATCACTGCCTTTATATACCTACAGTTATAAATGCTTATTTTATTTTATCCCAACCTTGGATATCTATTTATTCTCATACAAAATAGCTGATACATCAAGATACATTACTGTTTAGTGACAAGGTTGTCACTGGGTTGAGGTTGTCACACCTCAGACTCAAAGCCTTGGATAAGATCTGCACTGGGACTTGGCAAATGTTAGCTTTTGATGGAGCAGCTTGCACACAGTAAAACAGCTCTGTGTCCTTAAGAGACACCCAACAGGTGAAATTCAGCAGAAAATGGATATATGAAATTTCTAAGCAGCCTTGAACGTTGATAAAATGACAATGTCACCGGCTGTGCTTTGAAATTGCAAGAATCAGCAGTGCAGACTCTGGTGTCACTACATTTCATTATGCAGTAATTTTGACAGCTGTTTCCACAGAAAAACTTAAATCTTGTTTGTGTTGATTCCACATGCACACACGTTTGTATGGAAAGTATAAATGAATAAAAAGCTTTCTCTGTACTATATTAAAACATAATTTATTATCAATAATACGCTCACCATCCACTTTACAACAAACACCTGCTCATTTATGCAGTGGTCCAAATAGGCAATCATGTGGCAGCAGCAGAATGCTCAAATAATGTAGGTGCGAGCCAAGAATCAGAAAGGGGAGAAAGTCTGATATCTGTTACTTTAACCGTGGTATGGTTGTTGGGGCCAGATGAGCTGGTTTGAGTATTCCAGTAATGACTGATCTCCTGGGATCACTCTCCAGGGTTTACACAGAATGTGGAGGTGTACAAATCTCTTAATAAGTGGACACTAAGTGTAACATAATTAAATGAAGTTTAAAGTGAACAGTATGATGCATCAGGCAGTACGGTGCCAGAGTGTTAGCCTCGGGTCTATGTGCAAGTGGTTTGCGTGTTCTCCCCGTGCTTGGTGGGTTGCCTCCAGGTGCTCCAAGACATGCAGATTAGGCTAACTGGCATTCCCAAATTAGCTGTAGTGTGTGAGTAAGCATGAGTGTATGTACAGTCGATCCAGGGTATACTCTGCCTCATGCCCAAAGTCTCCTGGGATAGGCTCCAGGCCCCCTGAGACTTGGAATGCAGAATAAAGCACTATAAACCATGCCTGAGTGAGTATGATGCATCTCTAAATAAAAATTCTATTATTCAGGAAAATGAAAAAAACAAAAATGGAATACCCTTGAGCCTCTGATACAGTAAATTAGGAAAGTCACCAGATAATTCCAGATGTTAATCTAAAGTTTATTTGCAGATTGTAACTTTTAGAACAATAAAACCATTAACAAGCTTCAAACCGGGTACTGATTTATTTTATTTTTTTTAAGTGAAAGATTAAAAGTTTATTCAGAAAAAAAAATTTAATGTAAAAAGTAGTTAATAGAACATGCGCTTAAATTTATTAGACAATTTAACTGCTATTTTGTTGATCAAATCGATTAATTGAATTCATGTGTCAGTTTTGATTCTTCTACTTTTTACGTACTACTACGTACTACGTACTACTTTTTATGGGCATTAATGCAATTATGCCCCCTACTGGACTGGAGTTTGGTGCAATAGATTGTCAGGGGGAAAAAAATCTGTTTTAACTGATGAAATTGACCTTAATAAAAAAAAGAAAAGAAAAGAAAAGAAAAGAATAATAATAATAATAATAATTAGGGGTGGGCGATATAAGCAAAATCTTCTATCATGGTAGAAGCAATTTTCTTCCTCGATAACAATATATATCACAATATAGCAATTTGTATCTGAAAATGCATAAATAAAAATTCAAACACAAAGAAACNNNNACCGGTTGACAAATTTCTACCGGTTAACCGTGTATACCGGTATACCGCCCACCCCTAATAATAATAATAATAATAATCATAATCATAATTTGACTTGCTGCCTAGTCAAGAATATTGGGAACTTATGGAATATATTAATAGCGTAACTGGACAATAGTAAACAGGCACTTAGTTAAATATAGCATATTAACTTAAGTAATTACCAAAAACCTTTTATTTTAGCATCATATTAAAACAGTTTACTGAGAAGCGCCGGCTACACTCCTGCTCAACATCACACCACATTCCAATGGCTTATTCAGATCCACACAGTACATGCTAACTGCAGTCACATTTATATCTGTAAGTTATCAAAAAAGCAAGGATGAGTACAATAGAAAAATTTCAATTGTAAATTCTGTACAAATTTTTTCTCAGGAAAGAAAACAGAAAAAAATATTTTGCTTTAAATATTGGCCTATTCCGCTTGCCGCACCATAATTCCACAATATACAGTATACTGTAGGACCTAACATAGTAAGGTTTGGAAATCTGCATATGAAATATGACTTTCATAAGCTGAACTTAATTATGTTGTGCTTTTCATCTCCGAGTGATTGTGGGTATTATCACCTATTCACAGCCTGGCTGGTTTATCGTTTTTTAAAATTTCATTCATTCATCTTAAATCTCTGGGTAAAGACTTTGTATATAGTGAAAACTGTCGGCAGAGATTATAAAATCTTAAACAAATATATATACAGAAAAAAATATAGTAAAAGCATGGGCTGCAATAGCTCTTGACACCTTGTCTGCAATGTGAATTAGTCTGTAATATAAAAAAATCATAGACAAACTGCTTTTTAAGATTGAGAACTTAAGCCATACAGAGAACAGTTTCCACTTCTATAATGGCCAAGCTCAACAAGATGCCATTTTTTTTACTGGATTCATGTGGATGCTGATAATAGATTTTTTGTGGTGACAATAAGCCTGAGGATCAACAGGTTAGCCATGATACAGTATGTCCACAATCTCGGCTATGTGAAAGCAGAGGCAAGCCCCCATGTGAATACAGGATTTTTTCTTTATCATATCATATTCATAAACTAATAAATTTACTTTAGAGTATTTTTTTTTAGTTCTGCTGTTATATTACACTCAATGGTCAGTTTATCATAATACTAAAATGTGGATTTATGGGAAAATGACACTGAATATTAAATCTATTTAATAAAGTGTTTGAAATGAAGTGAATGTTGTTCATTAAAAAGCTGAGAAAAATTAATCTGTAATCGAGAAACGTCATTTTGTTTAAATGGCTAAAAAAATAATTCAGTGATAAACATAATCTGGGAAACAGATAATCCTTCATTGGTGCCTGCTCCTTATGCAGAATTTAAACTAAACAATTAAGCAAACGTAATTATTAATTAAAGATAAATAATGATTTGTATGTGTCGAGAATTTTCTTAATTCTTGTACAAAATTGATTATTGGTATCATAAACCATATGTAGCATTATCATGTACTGCCATAGTTGTCTTTACACATATCATGTATCGCTA
The DNA here is from genome assembly GCA_030014345.1 of Clarias buthupogon. Classification (NCBI taxonomy): domain Eukaryota; kingdom Metazoa; phylum Chordata; class Actinopteri; order Siluriformes; family Clariidae; genus Clarias; species Clarias buthupogon. Next base: position 9,300,754 of record JAQMYK010000039.1, on the reverse strand, counting down.
TATCATGTAATTACTAAATGCAAGTGTCCGTAATATACCTTAACACTATTATACTTGAACAAGATCTCCAATATCTTTATAAGTTGCACCTAATAAAATTTGGCGTAACTTTGTAAGTGTTCTTACCTGGTGTGTCTCCAATTGGCTTCTGTGGCTTGGGTGTCACACCGAGATTAACAGCAGACTGTGTGGTACTCAGCCTTTTTGGACGAGTGGTGGTGACCACTACGTGAGTCCTTTGTGGGCTACGTGTGGTCGTGGTAGTTGTAGTGGTTGTTGTAGTGGTGGTAGTGGCCTTTGTAGTGGCCGTGGTTTTAGGGATAATTTTCACCTCGTCGTCCGCCCCATCATCCGTCCCAGTGGGCCCCCAGTCGATAAATCCTGCCACTGTAGTGGTCCTTCCTTCCTGTGAATAACTGTCATAACTATCCCACTTCAACTGCCTACGTTGTCGCAACAAGTGCTGCACAATGTCGGCTTTACTCCCCTCCAAAAACTCCAATGACTCACCTCCCTTTGAGGCATGGAACCTGGAGGTGCAGTTCTCACAAAGATTACGTTTGTGCCTCTGTGGCCGTAGTTTAGACCCTAAACCCTCTCGTCCGTCTCCTCCACTTCCTTGGTGGTTGAGTACTGGTACAGGATGTGAGATACCACGCTGCCATGTGCCCAGAGTCCTCCAGTGTGGACCAGTGGGTACATCCCGGTTAAGAAGACGAGGGCGTAAGCGGGGCAGTGACCGAGGGAGCAGCCTAAGCCCAGTGCCCACTGGAGCACACATGGAGAGATCCATAGTGAGGTGTACAAGGGTAAAGAAGACCCACATTCTGCATCCCAGTAGTCCCAGTGGTCTCAATGCAGCCATGAAACTGAACAGAAGAAAAAAGAGGATTATGAGTCTAATTGGGGCACCTTGACAACACTTATACTACACCCTCCAGCATCATCAGCATCACCTTGAATAGAGTAGATGAGAGAAAGGGTGTTTACGAGGCGTGTATCATTCCCTAGGATCAAAATTATGCTTGTTGTAGTTGTTCTGTATTCATAATGTAGCTTCACAGCTCCCTGACTCTCTAACCCTTATGAATTGAACTCTAATACTTATTAATTTTGTATGTCTCTTCATCCTTAAAGGATAAAGTGAAAAATTCACAGTCAAAGACTTGTCTTGAATTTCTTTTATCCTGAAATATCACTGCATTGCTCCAGAAATGTCCTGTATATTTCAGCTATGGCAAAAAGTAGTGTGCACATTCATGTACATGGTTTGGAGGAACAATGAAAAGAGAGCTAAGGCATCACACAGTGACCCCGACATGCATTTATAATGATAAAAGGATAGATAGTCGACATACTGTAGATTGTCGAAGAAAATTTGCCAGTCCCAAAGAGGAATAACATACAAGACAAGGATTTAAAGTAACCAACATGTATCAGATTGCAATATTCACAGTGTATAGCCAGATAGTAGTACAGTTTTTAAAAATCAGATGAACAAGTCTATTTAAAATATAATTCAGCGTTCCATTTTAAGAAATCATATGCCAGTCAGTATTATGTCCTTTCCTGAGCTCGATGAATTTGACAGACAAAGTGCTAGGTGGACATTCGGAGACACGGTCAGTGTTTTGGATTTAACAAACAAATACAATTTGGACAATGAAAATGAAACACTGGCCAATTTAGTGTTGGCGGTTTCATGGCTAAACTTGACCAGCCTGGTGGCCAATCTTCATTGACTTCACATTCCACCAATAAGAGCATAGCGTGAAGGCTTAATTAGGAGAGTAATACCACAGTTTTGCTTAAAATATTGCAATGCACACAACATTATGGGTGACATATCAGAGTTCAAAAGAGGACAATTGTTGGTGCGCGTCTCGCTGGCGCATCTGTGACCAAGACCGCAAGTCTTTGTGATGTATCAAGAGCCACGGTATCCAGGGTAATGTCAGCATACCACCAAGAAGGACAAACCACATCCAACAGGAGTAACTGTGGACATAAGAGGAGGCTGTCTGAAATAGATGTCTAGGTGCTAACCCGGATTGTATCAAAAAAACATAAAACCACAGCTGCCCAACTCACTGTAGGATTAAATGTGCACCTCAACTCTCCTGTTTCCACCAAAACTGTTCATCAGGAGCTCCACAGGGTCAATGTACAGTACATAGCCGGGCTGCTATAGCCAAACCTTTGGTGCCAGCAGCAAAAATCTTTGGCTGTGGACAATGTGAATCATGTATTGTTCTCTGATGAGTCCATCTTCTCTGTCTTTCCCACGTCCGGGAGAGTTACAGTACGGTGTGGAGAAGTCCCAAAGAAGTGTACCACCCAGACTGTTGGGGTGGGGTGGATCAGTGATGGTTTGGGCTGCAATATCATGGCATTCCCTAGACCCAATACTTGTGCTAGATGGGCGCGTCACTGCCAAGGACAAATGAACCATTCTGGAGGACCATGTGCACCCAGTGGTTCAAACATTGTATCGTGATGGCGGTGCCATGTATCAGGATAATGCACCAATACACACAGCAAGACTGGTGACAGAGTGGTTAGATGAACATGAAAGCGTAGTTGAACATCTCCCATGGCCTGCACAGTCACCAGATCTAAATATTATTAAGCCACTTTGGGGTGTTTTGAAGGAGCGAGTCAGGAAACGTTTTCCTCCACCAGCATCATGTAGTGACCTGGCCACTATTCTGTAGGAAGAATGGCTCAAAATCCCTTTGGCCACTGTGCAGGACTTGTATCTGTCATTCCCAAGACGAATTGATGTTGTATTGGCCACAAAAGGAGGCCCTACACCATACTAATGAATTATTGTTTTCTAAAACCAGGTGTTTCAGTTTCATTGTCCAACCCGTGTGTCCGTATGTTGATTAATATGTGTATATAAACAATAGCAAATGGTTAAAGTGGACCAGGATGGTCAGGAATGGATTTCTAGCACCTTCAATAAATAAATAAATGATCAGATTGGTATTTCGTCCTAAGGATTCTAGAGCGTTAAGCTCTGTGTTCTTTGGCTCCCTGTTAATACTGTTATAACAATAAAATTAATTTATGTGTGTTGCACATAAAATGACCTGTATTTGCACCTTGGCTTCCCTTCAAGCTCAACAAATTAAAACATAATACAGGACATTATATGACATTACACTACTTTCAAACATCGCCAGAGTGAAAAAGCACATTAAGCATGCTTTAGTCTCAAAACTGCAAGCGTATGCATGTTTTTAAACTGTATATACTGTATAATAATTTTTATATAGGTTACACCTATGTCCACCGGTGTTTTTTCTTTATTTATTTTATCATTTTAAACATTGTACATGAATACAGAATTATGAAAGAACATGTATAGAATTGTATAGTAAACAAAAAGTGTTAAACAACCCAGAATATGCTTTATATTTTCTTGTCCAAAGTGTCTACATTTAGCTTTGATAACTGCTTGGTACGCATTTAATTTAAGTAATTCTTTGCCTTCTTAACATGCTTTATCAATCACCCAATTAGTGCTACTACAACAACTATACTGCATACTGTATTATGACAAGAAATACTCAGTTAAGAGTAAAGAAATTCCCCCATTACTTTATGAAATGAAGGTCATTCTGTCCAAAAAATGTCGACAATCTTGAATGTATCTCCAAGTGCAGTCGCCTAAATGATGAAACTCCCATGAGGACCGTGCAAGGAAAGGAAGACCAAGAACTACCTCTGCTGCAGAGGATAAGTTTATAAGACTGACCAGGTTCAGGTTAATTTTCCTCGGATTAGAGCCCACATAAATGCTTCTTGGAGTACAAGTGACCAATATTTTCCAACATCAACTTTTCAGAGGAGACTGCGTGAGTCAGGCCTTCATGGTCAACGAATAAATCATTACTTCGGAAGAGCAACATGCAGAAGATACTTGCTTAGATATTAGATCAGTGAAAAACAGCACAATTACAACAAATATAATCATTTAGTGTAAAACTGGACACGTGTAATAACTAAAAAAAAAATCAGTTTTGCAATATATATTTATAATATGTAAAAATATATATAATGTTAGTCATAAATAGTGCTATGCAGTAAAACTCTTTCTGCACTGAAACTTTGTTCAGTAGCTGCAATCAGAGTACAAGGTACTGGCACACTTTAACTTCAGACGAATCCCAGAATATCATAACCCAGTTTGCTTGTTTTTTGTGTGTTTTTTTTAATAGTTAAAAAAAGTTAATAGTTTTTTCAATAGCAGGGCACGTTTTATATACTGTACATATTCTCTATCCATGTCTTCACCTAAAAATTGACCTCTGCATGTCTGTAGACTGTTTTGAGTTAAGGAGTCTTTCAGAAAAGGAAAAAAATAAATAAATTACATATGGCATGGTGTCCTTCAGTTGCTGTCATCATTTTCAGGCCTGGGCCTTTAATAAACCTCTACAGCAAAATTGGAGGTTTGGCACCATGGCTCAAAAATGATTTATTTCAAAAGCACTCACAATATCCACTTGCAAATCCTGCCACTGAAGGAAGCCAGAGTCACTCTAAATGTAGGGGAATTTTACTGATCAGTGGTGTTACTACTTCATCAAGATCTGTCAACTGCCATTCAGAAATAGTTAAAGGCTTAAGGGATCTTATCATTTCATGATGCATCATCTGGGGAAAAAAATCATGTCATTAGTGCAATTCTTGGAAACAGCATAATTTAAATAGTTAAGTGTTCCTGAAATGGTCTGCTTGAAATATTTGCTTACACTTCTTGATTTGTACCTGGGAGGAAAAAAAACAAAGAATCATTGTTTTTTGCGGATGGTTAAATGTTTTAAATGTTTCAAGAGGTTCTACATAAAAACATTTCCTTAAAGTAACCCATGTGGCATAGGACTCCATATGAGAATAAACCAAAGAATCTCAGTGTCCTTGTTTATGATGTCCTTGTTTGTGATGTTTAATTCTTCTAGATATTTAAAGAGATCTATCTGAAAGCTTTTCTTAGAGTGAGCCATCTGCTATTCAACTCCTTAGAGGAATTCCATTTACTGGTCCAAAGCAGGAGCTCTATAAAAGCTCAATAGTTCTTATTCCTCTGTTGGATGCTACTTCAACAATACATGAATAATGTTCTATGATCTCACCCCCTGCTATAGCTTCTCAGAAGTTGGCCCTCTGGAGTTTTCACCCTTGTGATCACTAGGTTCTGCCAAATGTGCCCCAGTGCCCCTTCACTCAACAGATGCATTTGATGTTCTAGCCATCTGCCACACCAAGATGAAGCTCACTCAATCAAGAACTTCAGCCAACGCTTCAGCCTCTCAGAGGTAAACCCCCTGCAGTTTCAACCTTATGATTATCAGGGGCTGCCAAAGGTTTTGTTGCCCTTTTGTCTGACAGACACTGTTCATGCTTCAGCCATCAGCACAATCAAAGGACCTGCTAGCTTTGGCACATCATTCATGAAGTCACAACAAGAAACAACTGAGTCAATTCAGTATATGTTAAAACTGTTGAATTTTGCATACTTATTACATCCTACGTACTGTATGCTCCACATTGTCTGTAAGGAAATTATATAAATATGTAATGCCTACGCATAAACTACAAAGAAAGTTGTCATGTTTTAGGTTAAATTAATGAAAGTACATGTTTTAATTTCATGATGCCAATTTTATGAACTTATCTTTATTTGTCTGTGATGAATAATCCATTTAGAGATTTAGTGTGAACTAAAACTGCACTGTCTAGAGGAAGTTTCAAAAACAAGAAGTGTCAAGGCGAATGATGTTCCCTCTAATTGAACAGTATAAATTTTTGCTCGCCATATCTATCAAATTAAAATGACTTATTTAAATAGCATTTCCCCAAATGTCATTAAATTGTTCTAGAATTGACCATAAATGCAATTTCATGAGTCAGACAATGAGTATATTATCCACAAACAAGGGGAAAATGTATCAGTAAAACATCTCACATTTAGCTTGTTTTCAGGGTTGTAGGCAAGAACTTGAGATGATGCATAAATAAAATTAAATACTTTGAAATACAATGTCCTGCAAGATTTACAGTCAAACATGCAGCTCATGTAAACATTTACAACAGCAGAAAGTGTTAAGGAGAAATGAGCAGTGCATGATTGTGTGTCTCACATTTCTATACTGTTGCGTAGTGACGGATTGGTCTGAGAATAATTAACATTAAATCCTTTTAACAGTTGACACGGAAACCTTTAGAGCAGGGATGCTTAGGCCCTAACATGCCAGGCATTGAATGTAGCTTTTAATCTCCCAGATGCATATATGGTATGCAGGGGAGTAGGGAATATTGATGCAAGCACTGTGAGAATGACTTATAAACCAGGCAGCCTACCAATATAATGGCATAAGGAAGTTCTATTATAGTATGCAGTTACAATTCTGAAAATTATAACTGTAACAGAAATATTAAATGAATTCACATACTGGCATAAATCCTGTAAATGGAAAGGTGGTTGGCAATATTAAATAGGAGCTGTATCTTTTTATTTGTCTTCTTATGGGAGCAACATCTTCCTAATACTCCTTTTCTATTTTAAAACTGTATATGTGTTTCTTTAGTATTTCTTGCCAAAGAAGCTTCACTTTTAGCAAATAGGCACTACAATTAAGCATATTATTACTATTATTATTATTATTATTATTATTTATTTTTATTAACTCAATGATGTAAACTAGAAGATTACCCCAGTCTGAGACTGGCTTTTAATTATTTAAAAAAATAGATTTTTTATGTACGTTCACTGTGTATGTACGTATGCCGCTTAGGTGGCTAAGACTCTAAATTGACGATTTGCTGATCCAAGGATTCGGGTTTGCGCTCTGCTGATGGTCGGTTGGTAGGTTTCCACACCCCATACTGGCATAAAACCTGTGCCAAGTTGTGTGCAGATCGAATTGTTTGCTATGGTGACACTTTGACCCCTTGACGGAAGCAGCTGGAAAAAAGTTTTTTATATGTGCTAACTGAGCATTAGACTAATACTCATTTTGCTTTCAAAACAGCCTCAGTTATTTATGGCATGGATTCCACAATATAGTAAAAATGTTCTTTAAAGTGTAATTCGTTGCCTGGGAAGGCCACTGAATTCATAGTCATTTTTCTTCCTTTATGACATGATACAATATCATGCTAAAAGAGGCCAATAAAAGATGGTCAAAATGTGGCCATGAAGGGATTCAAATTGTCAACAACAATATTCAAATAGGCTGTGGCATGATTGATTGATTGATTGATTGAAGTGATGATTCATTGGTATTAACTGACCCAATGCGTGCCAGCAAAACATTCCCCACATCATTACACTACCTCCACCAGCCTGGACTTTTGACATGAAGTAGGTTACATCCATAAATTTATGCTGTTGGCACCAAATTCTGACCCCACCAGATCAGTGCCTCAGGAAAAATTGAGATTCATCAGACCAGGCAACATTCTTCCAGTTTTCAACTGTCTAAAAATGGAAACCGACCTGGTCTTCTGCTGTCGTAGCCAATCCCCCTCAAGGTTTGACATGTTGTGCATTCTGAGATGCTTTGATGTTTTGATTTACTGTAGACTTTGTCAATGCAAACCATTCTGGCCATTCTCTGTTGACTCTCTAATCAACATGGTGTTCCTTTCTGCAGAACGTGGATGTTTCTTTTTTGTTTTTTTTATTACAACATTATGAATAAATAATAGGGACTGTTGTGAATAAAGACACCAGGAGATCAGCAGTTGAAGAAAAACTCAGAACAGCCTGCTTTGCACCAACAATAATGCCACAGGCAAAATCATTGAGAACATACAGTATTTTTTCCTCATTCTGATATTTGATGTGAACATTACCCAAAGTTGCTATCACATACAGTATTAATATGATGTGGGCATTGCACTGCTGCCACATGATTAAGATAACTGCATGAATGTGTAGATGTACAGTATAGTGCTCCTAAAAAGTGTTCGGTGAGCGTATGTATGTATGTATCTATGTATGTATGTATGTACAGTATGTATGTATCAGGGCTTGACATTAACTTTTTTGCTCACCGGCCAATGTGGCTAGTGGATTTCCAGAGTCACTAGCCATTCAGCCTTTTTACTAGCCACAATTTTCTTACCAGAAAA
>JAQMYK010000039.1:9227530-9238799 GCA_030014345.1 Clarias buthupogon | reverse complement strand
CCTGGGATAGGCTCCAGGCCCCCGCGACCCTGAATACAGGATAAAGCGGTATAGAAGATGACTGACTGACTGATTCAAATAAAACTCGGTGCAGAAAGACGGAACATAAATTCGAGCAGTGTACTGGAAAATGTTTTGCGGTTTCTCAGAATAACCCTCGCTTTGCAAATCTAAAAGGCTACGTAACCTTTATCTACTGCGAGAGTCACATCCCAGTTCTGTATGTCTGTTAGTGAGGGATCAAGAACGCACCTGGTAATTTATTTGTTACAATAAAGCCGAAATAGAGCAGCAAACGGGAGATGTGTACTCAGAGGGATTTTGGGAAATGCTGTTATCTGTTGGAACGGCAAGGTTTGAAGTGCTCCCTGTGTTCATGCTTTAATTTGGGCAGCGCCATTGGCAATCGCAATAACTGCGTATTAGCAACAGGGGGATTTCTCCAGGGAGGAGTTCCATATGCTGAAACACACTTCCTCTACTGCAAATGATTCTCTCCTCAAATGCTTGTTTTTCCAAAGGCCATGTTCCCTGGACTATCATGTGTTTCTTGCTCTCTCTCTCTTTTTTTCTCACTCTTTCACTCTCTTGCTCGCTCTAACCACTCCTTCTTTCTCTTATTTTTCTTCCTCTCTCTCTTTTACTGCTCTTTTGAGAGACAATTTGTGCACGCTGCCTGGAAGTTTTATTTGTCGGTACTTGGTGGAGGCGAGTGGAGGACATCAAATGAAAAACATTAATCACACGAGTGAGCTACAGGGAGATCTGGGAGAAAAGAGAACGAGAGAGTGAGAGAGGAGTGAAAAAAAGGAATAAATCAGACAAAGTGGAGCAGCAGCACTCCGATAAACCACATAACAACCAACAGACTGGTCTCCTCCAAGCACACTGAAATAATATTGCTGTAGCCTGTCTTGTTGTGAATAAGGACTATGCTGTAGTGATAGATGTAGACAGAGAGGAAATACATCACATGCAACAAGAGCCTATCTGTTACATGTCTTTAAAGCTCAGTATCAGTCCCTCGATACAGCCGAGTATCAGACGTCTGTTAGAGCTCAGCATCAAGCCACTCAAATCGGCTCTTGAGAAATGAGCTTGGGTGTGTGTTCATACTTACTCTAACCTGGCTGACCTTATGAATGCACAAGTTGGTGAGTGCTTCTCAATCCTATCTGATCTGTTTAAAGCGATGGTCCTTGAAAATACGTGAAGCCACTTTGAGTCAGTCCCCCTCGCCAGGGCTGTGCTCTTCACAGTCTGCAAAGGTGATAAGGGCTGAACCAGACTATGGCACAGATGGCACCAATACATGGGACCCACTCGCTCCTGACCTGCTCATCATCGATCACAGATGGCAGGCTTGTTCAAATGTGGAAAAGTGAGTGTCAGCCTCGGTGCGGTTCCTCCAGCCTGAGATACATGGCCTGATGAAAGCGATAGATGCCGTTCTGCATGCTAAAAACAATAAAAGAGCAGAGAGAACGTCTAGATGAGCAAATGGCAGACAGAAATGAAGTGAAAGAGAGTGCATGAAAGAGAAACATTATCAGCTGTGGCTTTCAGTGTAAAAGTACGTGGGCTATGTGTGAGATGAAAGCAGAAGCTCTCAGCGCAGTGTGTGGTAGCGCTCCTCAGATGTGAGACAAACACAAAAGCCCAAAATCCAGATTTTTTCCTTGAGTACATATTTAGCTTGTATTCATTCCATAATTATCTGTGATTCTGAGAAAAGAGAAATCTGCTTTGTTACTCTGCACACCTTTTCAGTGTTTACAATAGTAAAACATATTGCATCATGGGGAGTTATTCTTTTTTTTTTTTGGTTGTTTTCTTTCCGTAAGACTCTCGTCTTTCTCCTTTAATGGAAGAGTTTTAAAGCAGTTTAAGAAAGAAGAGAAATATCAGTAAACCAATGTGTGAGATACTTATGTGTGGCATCTTAATGTGATTTATGTAATGTAATTAATATAATGGATAATAATTTTGGGATAAATAAATTGCATTACGATAATGAAGAGAACCATGACAATTATCTATCTTTATATCAACTTTTTAGATTTATACTGTACCTTCATGAAACATCTTTACCAGCTGTTTAAGCAACCGTTTTTTGTTAAGCTCCTAATTTCCTCAGCATGATCTTTTCAGAACGCTTAAGCAAAATAACTGATAAACATATTTCGGTATTATTTGTGGTGAAATTTTTTTAAGTTTTCTTGAAGTAAATGTGTCAACATATGGTATAGGGAGAAAAACTTCATTTTGCATTTTTCCTCTTTGATTGTTTGCTATAATGCAACTTGATAGCCATTAAATGCATTGCACTGAATAGGAGCTTCTCATGAGAGTACCTCTAAATGTTTAATAATAAACTGAGAAATGTCAGAAAAAAGATTTTTTCACTAATTTAGTCGTGTCTAATTCCCCTCCGTCTCACTGTTACTGTAAAGCACTCTCACCTCGAGACAACAACTACCATCCAGGTCGAGCAAGACCATCACATGCTTCCTCTGAGACATGTGACATGAGCTGACTGCATCTTCGTTACCTACTGTAATTCAGGACGGCTTAACACACTCTGAGAAAAAAAGCTTTCCACCCCTTCTGCTTGTGTTAATCTCAGAGACACCCATGATTGGCTAGTGTCACTATGATTGATGTGCCAGTGTGAGTATGCCACCCCTCCCACCCAATTTGCTCTCTGGATTCCCAGGTGCGGTTGGCTGCAGCCAGCTCATACAGTAAGCTCCGGATGGTAGTGGTGAAAAAAGTCTTGCTAAATTCAGTCACATTTTAAATAAGCACTTGTAACACACTGCATGTTTGCATTTTACAGTTCACACAAGTACCAACTATAATTACAGTATATTACACAAAAACATCAAGGATGTGCAGTATAGGCTGACTGCTGTTTCCAAATTGCCCACAGTGTACATGTTTGCTTGTGCTCTGAGATAAGTTGGCACTCCATCCAGAGTATATTCTGTCTTATGCATTTTCTATGTGTATATTGTAGATTATTTGTTTGTTTGTTTGTTTGTTTGTTTGTTTGTTTGTTTGTTTGTTTGGTTGGTTGGTTGGTTGGTTGGTTGGATGATTGTTTCTTCATTTTTATTCACTTATATATTCAATGCAGGACATGCATGCATGACTCCCCTAGCTTTGTTATGGTTCATCGGCATCATGCACAGTGGATTACCAGTTGACTAATTTAAGCCACTGGAGGGGAGCACTAATTTAAGATGTACAGCCCTTGTGTAAATCTATACAATTATCTGCATCTCCCAGCAGCTGTGTGTCCCAGAAGAAAGGTCACTTAATACAAACTATCCTACAAGCCACCTTGACTGTTCCTATCTACTAGATCAATGGGCATCTTGGGGCTTGACGATATTGCAGGTAGCACTCGGTCCCCAGTAGCTGCAGTCTCACAGACTGATAGAGTGTTCTCATCTGCATCCTCAGTAGCTGCAGAGTAAATATCACGGGTTCACACTCAGTCTCTTCAATTGCCCCAATATGGGGTGACATTTGCCAATAATGTGGTGGATTTGGATAAGGCTTATGGGAGACACAATCCTGCTATCCAGAAGGGTTTATGTGTAATGTTGAACAAACAGTAGACCAAATAAGGCCAAGATAGGAAACAAGTTTAATTATAAATGTTTTCTCGGCCTGTAATAATCTTTTTTCCACCATAGAAAATCTGTTTTGTTATTTGCAGACATTGCCATACCATTATCTGCCTTATTCTGGCAGATAAATTTACAAAAGCTTTTTGACCTGGAAATTAACCTCACAGCCAATGGATGGCTCTGGAAATTGTCAACTTCAATTAATAAACACTTTAGTCTTATGGACACAAACCAAAATCCGATTAACACCTTAAAGTCACAGGACACACTAACAAGACCTAATGTTTCGTTCTTTTATACTGTAACTACAGACAATATGATATCATAGTTGCATAGTGATTCGTGACAAATGCTTTAAGATGAATAATCTATATATACTGTATAATAAAACTGCAAAGTTGGCATGTCTGTACATTGAAGAGATTTGCACATAAAAACTACTGAACAAATTCTAATTGGGTATTTACAGCTGTATTTGGCCAAGCTTGAGGTAACATAGAGTATAGGCTTTGTTGCACCGCATTCAGCCAATGGGAAGAGAAGATGTGCTAATTTGAAACTTTAATAGAAAATGCCCTTGAAAAAAAATAATCAACCTTGAAAAAATAATTAATTAATCTAAAAATTCAACAGATGAAGGTAACACCAACATTTTTGCTCTTTCCAAAATTCAAAAGATGAAGTTTTTGCACTTTTGAGTGTGCAGTTAAATTCCATGTGAATGAAGTTGTGGGCACGTCTGGTAAATAATATACATTAAGTTAAATTCAAATTCAACTTTTATTCATCACATACACAGTCATACACAGTATGATATGAAGTGAAATGCTTATTCAACTGCTGATGACCTTAGAATTTAAAAAGAAAAGTTAAAAGAGGTTAATGTTTTATAACTAGTTTACTTATTTATCACACAGATGGTAAGCCCTTTAAATGTATGAAGAAATGCCCAATTGTCAAGACCTAACAAAATAAAAATAAATAACAAAATAAATCCAACCCTATCATATTACCTTGCTTTAAATCAGTCTTTTCTAATATTTCACCCTTGGGTATTGCATATTATAGTGGTTTTAAAAAATCTAAATTATGAAGCACTTCCTGATTAATTATCTAATAAGAGAAGTGCCTATTTCAGTAATCCATCAGACTGTGATTAGAAAACTCGTGTATTTTCACTTTTCTTGATTTTGTTACACGGTTAATTCTTGTAATGATTAGTACACTACTCCACATTGACTCCATGAATAACGAATCACTTCTAGCTAAAATTTGATAAAAGGTTACTTTAGCTACAAATATGCATAACACATTTTTTACCCAGAGGAACTTTAATCTATTTATCTCTGTCCTCTGCTTTTCACTGGATTCCAGGCTCTTTAAGCCCACTGTGTCAAGCTGGTCTGAGGGACTTGATTTAAAGCCCAATTAGCTTTAGAACAAATGACCCATGGGAGCACAATTCTCCCCATCAGCAAAATGTACACGAGTGAGCAGAGTGAACATGCTTTGTGCTAATTGACAACAGTAAAATGTTGCCATGAAGGATCATCTGCAAATTAGACAGAATGCAGAAAATGAGAACCTGACATTTTATAATCAGCACCAGAATCAGATTTGTGGTTTGAAGCAATGTGTTATCAATAGTGTATCCCTTTAGCTAGTGTCATCACTGAAATACTGTCTTCAACCAATTAGTATCTATAGTCTACTGTATTGAATCATTTCTTTAGAGGAACTTTGTTTTCATTAAAAAAAATAATTTTTTTAAAGGTGTATCCTTTCAAACCTCTTGCTCTGTTACAGGTTCTGTCTTTATATTTGAAAGCAATTTGAATGGATATTTTTTTCTCTGTTCTGCTCTATAAAAAGAAGATCTTATTACTAAGCTAATTGTACTAAATGTGATGAGGAACAGAAATAATCATGTATTCTCAAAGAGCATGAACATATCAACAGAACATAGAAGAGTGAAAAACTGAATGCACATATTGCATTGCTTCTTTTTATCTATGTACATTTGATTCAGAGTGCATTGCTCTTTTAACATATCATGAAAATCAATATAGACAGTGTAAGAGCTCACAACATAAACACGTGAAAAAAAGTGTTTTTTTTATTTAATAAATGGGGAAAAGGGCAGTTGAATGTGGGGAAGGGAGTGAGGGATTAGCTGTGTGTACAGTAGATGGTGTGAAGGTGAGGTCCGTATAGGAGGGCAGGGCAGGTGCTGGATGTCGGCTGGCCTGGCGGCGTGAGGTAGACTGACTGAGGCTGAAGGTGAGGAGGTTAAGGCGGTGGTCAGGTCTTGATGGACTGTTTAGAGGAAGAATAGCTCCAGGGGGGTCAAAGTCTGTGTAGGCAGAGGAGAACACTGTAAGTGAAGACACACAACACACACTAGGCCTACTCACTGAACTGGTGGTCTTTTATAGCGCAGAGATGAATCAAGGACAGTGAGTTAGAATGAGCTTTCAGCCGTGCCGAGTTATGCCACCCCACCCCTTGAGCTTGTGCCATTAAGCTGGCTGTGGTGGTGAAAGGGCTCTGTCCATATCTTTTCCTGCTTGAGAATGGAGCAGCAGAATGTGTGGGCATGCTGGCTGTGGGCTCACCATCACAGACATATACATCACCTCCAGGGTTTACTAATGAGAAATTTAGATGGTGCTTGAGGCAACAGGAACACTGGCTGGTTGATGATTATATCTGAACCTGGACCGAAAGGTGTATACAGTATTTCAGCTATATCATCATAAAGGGAAAACAACAACAACAACAAGCTGATATTTTTTTTCACCTGTTGTCAAAAATGAATCTGGTATATTTCATCCAAGTTATACCACAGCTTTATTTGGACACTCTAAATAAGGTTTCTATTCTGTTCAGCAGGACAAATGCTGAACTTCTGCATTGAGTATTCAGGACTAGCTGCATGACCCACGGTTGCCTGGATTTCAGTTAAGGTACTTGTTCTTATTTGTTTTCATTAGGATCAGGTCACACAGCTGCTCTGTGGTGTTTCTCCTGCCTGAATTTTGTATTTGCACATCTGTATTCAGTTGTGACAGAGCTAAAGCTCATTTTTTTCCCCAGATGGATAAAAAATGCAGTGTACTATCTATTTTCAGAAGTCAGGTGATAAATTAGATTGTCTGGTCACACTTTTAAAAATTAACAGAGTAAGATAGAGTCTGCTCAGTAGTTTTTGTTATTTATTTATTATTATATAAAAAATACAGTTGCTTGTTTCTCGTCATGTGTATGAGAAGAAAAAATCAGCTTAATTGGTTTTGTATAAAGAAAGCAATGATGGACTCTGTTTAGACTGTGCAGAAAGAGTTGCATCACACTGTTGCGAGTTTCTCTAGTCAATCAGATTAGGTCTTCTTTTTCAGGATCACAAACATATTCACAACCAGCTTTAAGAGTATTAACTCAATTTGTTCAACATGTTTAATGAAAATAGAAATCTCCTGTATGTAGTTTGTTTTATTATAAGGAAGTCAGTAAATAATGATGGCATATCAATAACAGAATATTTAGGGGATAGTCACAGATGCTGATGAAATAACTAATTAGCATTGGTTTAATTATTTTTTTTCTGGTCACTTTTCTTACCTGTTTTCTTGTGTAACCTCAACAGTTATGGCACTGGTACATTAAAAGACATACAGTACATATTCACAATGTCTGGCCAGCATACTGGGTTCCTGAATAATAACATCTAAAATACTGTACTACCTGTACACATTATACTCATTAGCCATTTTAATTGAAGCATCTCTATCTGTGCTATTAGGCCAATCATCTGGCAGCAGCATCATATAAATCAAAGAGAACAAAACAAAAACAAGAGAACAACACAGAGCAAAGACACAGACGATCATTTAAAATTCATTTCAAACATCAAAATAAGGGAACATGATTTTGACTGGGGCACGCTTGTTTGAGGCCAGATGGGCCGCTTTGAATATTTCAGAAATTGCTGATCTCCTGGGATTTTCATGCATAAGACTCTCTAGATTTTACAAAGTATGGTGTGAAGAGGAAAAAAAAGGGGGGGAAACTTCACTGAGCAACAGTTTGATCATGTTAATGAGAAAGCTCAGGGGGGAATGGCCAGACTAATTCAAGTTGACTGGAAGGCTATAGTAACTCAAATAACCATTCTTCGCAACTGTGATGCACAGAAAAGCCTCTCAGGATGCACACCACATCACATAACACAGGACCACATGGGGTTTCACTCGGACCAGGTAGTGTATCTGACACTACTGTGGGCATAAGATTGACAAAACTGGACAGGGGACGATTGGAAGAATACCTGGCACGTTCCTTATTCTGATGCTCAACATGAATGTTAACTGAAGCTCTTGACTTGATTTCATGCATTGCACTGCTGTCACATGATTGAATCAGTGGATAATTGCAAAGTTGGAACAGCTTCAAAGTGAACCGTCAAGTGTGCTATGTGTGCACTTAGTGTAGTTTTAGTGCAAGTAGTGTGCTCACACTTAAAAATCTAATGGGATGTAGTGTTCTATTAATATGCATCACAAAAATGAATCACAGCCCACATGTAACGTTGATTCTGCATAGTATTTTTATTTATTTATTTTCAGAACAGAACATTTGTGTTTTGTGACACATGTGTGAAGTTTCTACTGTATATAAACAGTTTGACAGCAAAATATGTTAAATGTCTTTTTTACTTTTGCTTATTTTTTTTTCTGACACACAAGGTTGTCTATACCACAATACTTAATTCAAAAACCACTATATGACTTTATTTTTTAAAAGTTTTTAAGCCAATTTCTTTCTGTCATGTGAGCAACGAAGCAACGCTACATTCTGTACAAAATAATACCTGCCATAAGTGATCTAAATATGTGTTCTTTATATTTTTGGAGAATGTTGAAGAATAAAGAAAGGATGTTTACACTCTTTTCACCAAATGAGTAAAGAATTACATGGATACATCCTTTAACACCTGTAATACATTCTGTGGATTTGGACATAATGTATTTTGATGTTGTGCAAATGCCACATTATGATATTAACTTCACAGAGCTATGTAGTAGTGTGTGCACTTTGGTAAAATTACAGTAGTTTGTAGTGCAACTTTCCGTTTCCCTTCCAAATCAATACTTCTCCTTTTGTACTCTTTCTCCTGCTGTAACCAACGCTGTGTTTTTTTTTTGTTCGTTTTTTTTTTAAGCTGATATGCATTTCTGGTAACATTTTTGTAAGAAAATTAATTACATTTATACAAATATTAAATTAAATGTGTGTAGAATAGAAATGAGTTCTGCATGCAGTGCAGGAAATGGCTTTGTTTTGTTTCATAGTCTCTGCTCCTGTTATGTTATAACGTTAGGGGACCACTGATTTATACTGTATGTGGTCAGATTATGCAAAAATATATGCTAAACAGGGTTTAACAATAGCATAATAGACGGCTGTTGAAACTGTTAGAAGAGGCGGCTGACAATGTATTGTAAACTAAAAGTATTCTGTACTGCTTATGCAATGCTCATAATCTTTGAAATTAAAAATTGTTTTGTGTGCAACAGAATTCATTATTTTTTCCCCTTGATTTAATTTGCTGCCACTGCTTTCTGTTTGACTAACTAAAAAAAAAAACGCAATCAAAGCAAGAGTTTTCTATAATTTTTAATTAAAACTCAACCAATAAATTATTGATACAGAATTGTATAATTAAATAACCACAAACACAACTGCAGGCTGATTTATCCATTGTATCCAAATCTGTAGGATGTGGTGTTATAACTTTTTGCAGAATCGCATAAAAAACTGATATAACCCAAACTATTTTGAATTATTTGACATAATTCTTTGGCATGTTTAACGTCTTTGTGGCACAAAATATTCTCTATCATTTTGCAATACTTCTTGCTTTATTTAAAAAAAAAAACAATTGTTTTCCTTAAAGCTGAAAAAATTTAGTCATCTCATTTTGCTTTTCTATGCATATTCATTTACTTCGCTCGTTGGATACTTAAAATCACTTTTATTTTATTTTATTAATAAATTAAAAAAATTCTAAAAAAAGAACAAGGCCCCATAATTTAGATATCAAATGCTATAGTGAATATATAATAATAATAATTATTATTATTATTATTATTATATTATAATAAAAATTATATATTATAATATATATATATATAAAGACATTTATGTATATTATAGTCACTACAAGTTCTTCACAAAATGAAAGCATTTTTTGTTTTAGAAAATGTACCTTTTTTTTACCTGAATTTTCTAATGTTTTCTTCTACAAGAGTAATCTTGTTTAGAATAAAGACATCAACAGTAATTTACATTCTCTTAATGGCATCAGTCATCTTGCAGCCCAATGGTAATTTCCTCATCTTATCTGGAGCTTCTACTTTGTGGACATTGATTTAGCCTATATTGCATTCCTCCCTTCTGCTGAGCACTGGGAGATGAATTATTTGATTGGGATCATACTGTAGTTAAACAGAATGGGGCCGCAGGCGTTTTAATAGTCCCCACCCTTCTCTCACTTATTTCAATTGAAAAGGCCTGCACAACAAACACAGTTAGCACAATCTCCAACTGGCAAAGACAATACGCTGAC
This sequence comes from Clarias buthupogon, assembly GCA_030014345.1. NCBI lineage: Eukaryota > Metazoa > Chordata > Actinopteri > Siluriformes > Clariidae > Clarias > Clarias buthupogon. The sequence continues at coordinate 9,228,533 of JAQMYK010000039.1, read as the reverse complement.
AAGTATCTGGATTACTATGGTTTGGGGGCAGCATATTTGTGTTCACTTGCTTTACCCATAATTCTACTTTTATTGTAAAAATAATGAGATTTACCCTAATCTCTAAAACAATCCTTATTGATCAGGCTCTTCGCAGTTAATGTTTAACACTGACCTTTTTGAGCTGATAATTGTCAAGACAGACAGGTACAATGGCAAATAATAGATGAGGCAAAGGACTAGGCAGCACTGAAAATCAAAATGTGAGACAGACCTGTGAAACAAGTTAAGGTCAAAGCACAAGGTTTGGAATCATTGTAGTCACAATGGAAGTAATGACACTGAAAATAGGTCTGTTTCATTAGAATTTAGCTGATAAAGGATATTCACTGACTGGCTGAGGATCATGGTAATTGAATTAAGGGAGCTCACTGTGAGAGCTAAATGATTGTTTTATAGGACAAACTCTGGATCATGGGCAATCATGGTCTCAATAGCCTGTGTGAAGTTCTCTTAAGAGACCAGTCAGTAACATCCTTTGTTGGAACTTAGCTGTATACTTCCAAGCCATCCTAGTTTTTTTTTTTCTTCTTTTTTTTAAATAACAGATTCACACTTGGTGACAGCAAGAGAAAATGATGCTTGACCTTACTGGTTTTTGGTTAAGCTCTAACAGTAGAGAGGGGTTTCTGTGATGGCTTAATATACAGTAATAAGAGCCTTGGGGAAAAAGCATGAAGAGAATGGCAGTTGTAATTTACACAATATCAGCCATAACATTAAAAACACTGACATTATGGTCAACAATATTTGGGGTCCCCCTTGTGTCACTGGGATGTTTGTGGAGGTGTGCTGTGGTATCTGGTACCAGGACGATGGCAATAAATTCTTTGGGTGCTGTGGGTTGTGGTGTGGGGCCTCTGTGGATTGGGCTTGTTTGTCTGACACACCCATGTGGGTTCAATCAGATTGGGATATGGAGATACAGTATGGGCCTTGAGCTCTTTGCTTGCTGGGCCCTATG
>JAQMYK010000039.1:9213164-9224280 GCA_030014345.1 Clarias buthupogon | reverse complement strand
TGTGTGTGTGTGTGTGTATACTGTACATATATACCAACTCTATATACCAACGCAGGACTCTTAACACCTGGTGTTCACTCTGTGTTGTCCAGGAAACCATGAGATCTGTGATCAACTCCTTACCTGACCAGAGAAAAAGGTAAATACTATTCATCATCACCTATCGTTTGAAGAGCATTATGAACATACAGTAAAAGCTAGATACTGAGGAATTATCTTCAGGGTTGTAGCATAGAAAGTTGAAGTTTAGCACTGTGGCTCCGTACCTCAAGGGTTTGTGGTTCTGTTCTGTTTATGTCCAGTCTTCCCACCACCTGAGACGGAACAGCTTCCAGTATTCTGATTCTTCAGGCTGCAACACAAACAAGGAGAGAAAACACAGGGGAGTGAACAAGGGAGCTGCTTTACAAAGCCCAGATAGTTCCAACAATCCAATTGCACACTGCACTGGGTTTGACGTGAAGCCAGATCATCTCAAAGATTTTGGGACTGTTTTTATATACGACATATGCTACTGCCATTATTATATCATCTGAAGAAGGAGCGGCATATGTGCAATAGTGCTGAAAAACATGGCCTATCAGTCATTCCATCATAGCTGCCAGTCCAAAAATTCAAACAGAAGAGGGAACTCTGCACAGAATCAGACTGCCTCATCGTCTTTAGGCACTAGCAAGATGGGCTGTTTCATTCACTCTGTTACTTCCATCTCTGGCATTTCACCAATTTACCCTAAAAACAATGTTATGCTATGCTCAGGGAAGTTATACGGCTGGCTGCACACAAATATGCCAGTGGGAGTCCATGTATAGTGTTGTATGACGTCAATGCTAACAGGCAAAAGAGAGAAAACATTCAAAATTCTGCCCTGTAACCTTGTTGGGATAGTCTCCAAATTAGTAGGGTTTAATATTTTTGTGTCCCAGCTCATTTCTTTCTGCCATTGCCTTTTGAACACACCAACAGGGAACTCATGTCTGTACTGTTTAAAAGGGTTGCTCACCCATAAATACAGTACAAGATTTGTCCAGAAAAAGTCCAGTTATTGTTAATATATCAAAAAGGATTTGCACAACATACTGTACATGTAACTTTGCAGCCAAGGAGAGTGGACTGGAATGCACATGTGTGAACAATGACGATTTCATTGTACTAGTCAGTGGGGTATATACGCCATTGGGTGATCATGTGTACTGTGTGGCTTTTGCTTTCAAAATGACTGAGTGAGCAGAGCAAGGAATCTACAAATTTTGTATTGGTCTTGAAAAAAACTATTCAGATAATTCAGATGGGGACGATGCAATGAGTTCAGCACAAATAAAATTTATTGGATAAATGCTTCAAGGATGGTTGAAAATTTTGCATTAAGCTTAAACTGTTGCAAATCTATTGGAAATGTAAAAGTGATCCATGTTCTGAAAATCTGCAACAAGCAGAACACCTGAGAATGTTGAACGTGTACAGATAACAAAGATTAGCGACTGACAGAGCGAGAAATAGAAGTGTGATTAGGAGTTTATTACATGTAATCCAGTCATTACATGGATGGATACTTTCCGGACAGACCTCGTATATAATGCAAAATGTGAAGAAGAAGAAAAAAAAAAGAATCTGTGACATAAATGATGAGCCTGGATATGTAGGGATCTCTTTAAAGATCCCAACTCAGGTGGAAAATTGGAACAGTGCCTCTGCCTTACTCACCGCATTGATTGTCAGCAGAGATGATGCTTCAGTATATCATGACACCTATTCCATGTGTATGAATACCAAGCAATCTGTCCAAGCTGACCTACAGTATGCAATAATACGGGTCAGCTTGGGGAACATACCAGTTCAAGTGGATCATGATAAGCAGAAGATGGTGCAGTGGTGCATTCGGCTTTACTGCCAAATTCGCCAGCCAACATGCGTGAAAAGCGCACCACCACATCATCCCAAATGTTCTGCCAATAGAAACAAGGCATTACGGTAACGAGTGGAGTTTTAGTTACCTGCAGGTGTCCAACCATGGGATTTTAATGAAGCCAACACTTGGATCAAGGTTTCTACTGATTTTCCCCTTGAGTTCTCAGATTTCTTGATTTTGCTTCAATTTTGTGTCTAGTGCCAGGAGCTGATTGTCAAGATTGCGTTTTTAGAATAAGTACCTTATCGTTCTGCATTCATGCTCCTGTTGACAGATCCTGAGAGACCCCTGAGTCCTCTGCAGGTCGTCTTCTAGTGTTTTCTTCTTAGATCTCTGCATTTTGTAAATTCTGAGGCTATGGATTATCCAGCTAGCTTGTCCCTGAACACCTCTCTCCCAACAAAGATCTGTGCTAAACCATGTCACCCCCTGCTGCGTTGTTTTTTATTTTTCTTTATTTTTCTCAATACAGAAAAATGTGTTTCAATTATTATTCTAGGGTGAACGCACATATCCTACAGCCACAATGGATAGATTTGAAATTATTATTTGACGTTTTTTTTTAATCTAAGAAAACATGACTTATCTTCTAACAGTTTAGGTTTATAGTTTTGAGATATGACATCACCGTGCATCTTGCACATTAATTATAATTACTATTTAGCTCATTTGCATAAAAACTAAAGTATGTAATTAATTTACAAGTGCAACATCATTGCCCATAAACAACACTCTCTAAAGGCGTTTCTGTCTCAGCCATATTCAAATGCAGAGATCTTCATTAACAGCACTCATCCAGCATTAATCAGCCTTACAGAATGTGTGGCGGGCAGACAGATAGACAGAGAGGAAGAAGCTGCGACAAACGGTAAAGAACTGACGAATGCATTTTGTGTTGCAAGGTAAATGCGGGAAACAAGCTTTTAAGTGAAGATCGTGGTCTCAAAATTGATTTATACTTAATTATGTCTTAACATGTTTTTCTTCTGCAGTCAAAGGTGCCCTAATAGCATGTTTTGCGGTATGAACTCGTAATTCGCAAATTGCACAAAAAACAATCCCTGTTCTTCCTATCCTTCAAGGCCTCACTGACAACCCATTCCATATTAAGTCTAATCTGGCATTTTGAAGAGGCTGTGAAAGTCAATGGGGCAGAGCAAGGCATTGCGATGAGCTTAATGGTGCCGTCTCTTTAAACAGCTGCTTCCTGTTTACTCTCTCTGGCGCCTAACAGTGCTTCACACCCCTTGTTTTGCTCATTACACACAAATGGAGGAACTGCAAAATGACATTCAGGGATGTTGTCATGTTGTACTCTGATCAGAACTTGTTTTCTTTCGGAACGGTTTAACATTTCAGGTGATGACTAGCCGTATAGCGTCTGGACATTAAGTAGAGGATACCGGCCCAACTTCCACATAATAGTATTCTAGCAAGTCAATCTATATATTTATAGATGCTAATGCTTGAATAGAAACACGTTGAGAGGGAGCAAGAGCAAATCCAGTCATCTTCTATGCTGAGTGAGAATTCACTAAAAAAAAAAAAAAAAAAAAATTACAAAGCATTATGTTTTATCTCCAGCTCTGCCTTGGGCTAGACAGACCATGGCAGGCTTTGAGTCAGAATTATGTGTCTGGTGGCATAAATTGTAATTGGTGTGAAATGACTTTTTGGAGTGGTTTCAGAGTCCGGGCCTTGGCACCATGTTTTGTGAACCATGTTTTGTGAACTTGGTCAGGCATCCTAAACAGATATTGATGAAGTCTACAGTATATGCACACACACACACACACACACACACACACACACACTTGTTCTTTTGTGAAAGGTCAAAAGTAAAGTGACAGGTGTTCAAACAATTAGTGGATGTTACTCACTTCGATGAACAACAGTCTCTACAAAATTTTGCATTATTATTTAATGAGCCATTGGCTATAGCATGCTCGGTAGCACACCTCACCTACCCAATACAAATTGTATAAACACAATCTCTGTAATTTCAACTGTTGATGACTATCAGACAGCAACAGGGGGTTCAGTAAAATAATTTCAGAAGCCTGTGTGTAATCTATTTAAAGGCGAGTACCATGTGGAAGACCAGGATACAAGATGCTTTTGGATTAAGTGGCTGCATTACACCCTTTATTTGTTTTATTTCCCTGGCTTTATCATAGCAGGAGTTGATTGTTTAGCTTAGCTTAAAAGACAGAAGGCGATGAAATTAAAACCTGATAAGAACAACAGGACGGTGGGCCGTTTCCCTGATAGAATGGCCCACACTGTGAAAATAAACAGTGAATCACAAAAACATGAGGGTGTGCTGAGATACCAAGTTGGCAAACAGGCATGCACATATATCGTGGGCTTGATTTCCATGGTGTCAATCAATCCACAGCACTGAGAATACAAGTATAGTGATGAGACATATTAGGTAATGGTAAATGAATAAAGCTGCAGCGGCTCATCACATGAGTTTGGAGGAACAGGACAGATTTAATGACAACAAAGCCTTAAAGAAAATTAAGAGACTGTCACATGTAATTATGGTATAGTCTAGTAAATTCTTAGAATAATAGGCAGTTGTGAGTTGACAACACATACTGTAGTTAGTCAACTTATCTTCACACAGCTCATGGTGAGCAGCTTTACATGTGTCTTTGATGTGTTTGAGTCCATCACCCATATCCTTCATATCATATCAGAGAAACATTTCATTCAGCAGGGTTTGTTGTTTTAGCTAATTTTTAACCCAATATTTCTCAAAAACCCCAGAAGCCATAAAACTAGCACAAAAATTCTAGCAGTGTGAAATGCTTGTTTCGTACATAATGTATGGGCATTACCCCGTAATCCCTCTTTCACTCTACCAGTGTTTGCAATATTCAGTATCATACAGTAGAAATGGTTTATACCCACTAGCTGCCCTTTCCATTTTAGATGTTGGCAGTCACAAAGTAAACTTGCCCAATGTGGCAACCCTAACATAACAGAACAGTGGGTTACGTCTGTCAAACCTATGATGTTTTGTTAAATCATAGTTTATTTTTTGAGAGTTATTAAAAATTAATTTGAGTTTAAAATGTATGGCGTATTTGTTAAATAACTAATATGTAATATGTAATACGTAAAAACACAATTTAAGGGTGTAAATTGTGTTTTTCCTCCACACAAGAAACCCCTGGAATAAAGGCAAATTGGTCAAACACAACCACTTTTTCAAAAGCATTATAGTGATAAGATCACCTTAGGCAGGTTCAAAGAAATACCTTCTATATGCAGAAGATGATCTTTGTGCTCCAATGCTTTTACAAAACATACTTTAGAAGGTTTACCTAGCATAAGCGAATAGTCTCTCAGACCCACAAATGTCACTCTGTAAAACACGAGTAGGTGGTAAGTGCAGAGTCTTTTCCTTTGGGCATTGTTGAAAATTCTAATTTAAATCCAAGGCAGAGGCCAGTACCTGTCTTTATTCATTTTTCAAAAATACATGCATTCTAAGGTCAAGATCAAATAAAGATTCGACACGACTATGGAGGCGAACAAAACCTGAAAATGATGAATGGGTGGAAAGGATAAAGACAAAAGCAAGGTTCGTGGATAGTATCTCGCACATTTCATTATTTACCCAAAATTCCAGAAAAGCAGGAAAGGTTCAAGTTGAATCTTCACAGAGTAGCCTGCAGGGGAAAGACCACATAGACTTCAGGTATATATAGACCATGAGCTCTGAGGACAGGTATTAAAAAGCAGCTTGTCTGTGCTGTGATGATTTCAACCAGGAAGCACCACAAGGCACGATTTCTTATCCCTGTCCCAGGCCCCTTCATTCCCACTCGAATCTGTGTCATGAAAATTAATAGCTGTAAAAAAGTTTATTGAGGTCAGAGCATTTCAAAGATAAGGGTGCATTGTTTGAAGCCTCAGGTCTAAAGTGGATAATTATGATGTTCTAAAGAAAGCAAATTCAGGTGGCACAGTGTTCTAGGGAAGATTTTAGCTTTATTATGAAGACAGGTACCTCATTTTGCTTTGTATGCAATACCTGTTTGGAGGCTGCTGTTCTGCTTTAGGTTATATATTTATAGGGGAACAGATAGAATATATAGTTATTTTGTAGTAATTCTTTTTTCTTTAGAATTTGGGAAGTCGTCATGATAGATAGAGAACTAGATCTTTGTTCCAGAAAGAAATGGTGCCAGTCACTGCACTGGCACTGATAGCAGATGCCTTGAGACATTTCAAGTTTTCCTAATTAATTTCTGTAGAACTGTCACAACTTAATTGAATCAGTATGGCATTTTAGGTAAAAATATAAATCAACTATTTTAAAACCTTCCTGTCCTCTTTTGTCAAATATTCATTTAAGAGTCTGTTAAGAAATGAGAAAAGCTCATGGTTCAAACCAAGTGTAAGAGATACATTTATAATATATAGGGAATATAAATTTTTTTAGAGGTGGTGCTCATAACACCATATCCATAACACCTGGATAAACGGTTTATGTGTTTGGACATAAATCTAAATAAACATTTAAGAATGTTTATTACAGTAGATATTAGCTGTCAAAAAATTGCTTTTATGTCAAGTGTAATGTCAGCTGTGTAGCTGTGTGTACTTCTGGGGTGTCGCATAATAGTGATCAAAGCCAAATTCACTTTAATAGTGTCAGAAAAATAAAAAAGAACATTGGAACTGGCATAGGTATTTATACACATCTTGACTATAGCACAAATGAGGAACATATACACAACCTTGTAATTGCTGTTAATGACATTTTAAAAAATCTTCAGTTCAGGGGACACCTGAAAACTATACTTTCCTACTTTTCCATCTAAAGCAGCAGTCAGGCCAAATTTAATAAAAGGATGGATGAAATAAAAGGATGTGCGACAAGAAAGACACATTATCGGTTACTTCATTACGCTACATCATGGCAGTTTTCAGTGAGCTTTGGCTAGTGAATGCACTAATCTTGTACTGGTGTGCTAAATGAAGCCTGGACTGTGGAGATGCTGCTAATTACAGGATCTGTCCCACCTGACTTCCTTTGCTACTATATGTTTTACTGTTGCCTGAAAAAATGTTACCAGTACAATCTCTTTACACTGGTCCAATTCAGATCTCAAAAATACTGATGATTTCTGCATGTTGATGGTATCACAGGATTAGTTAGTATATGTGCTACCAACAATTCTATGAGACACAACTATTTATTTATTATATATTGCAAATAATATGGACATGAAAAAATACTATAGATGCATTTATGGTAATTTTGTACAAATTGTATAAGGTAAAAATTTACAGTACACTCAGCTGGTTACTTAATTTATGTAGTTAAATAGCCTTTTTCTACTTTCTTTTCTACTTTAAAAACTACTTTCAATAGAAGTATAACTCTTTTGGTTTGCTAAGATTAGAAAATAAGACGTGGATTTATTGTTGATTCTTAAGAAAGTTTGACATGCCCAAACCCCAGCCACTGTGCAGGTCCCAATCCTGGATAGAATGGGAGGGTTGCATCAGGAAGGGCATCCAGTGAAACCGGTGAGAAGTTGTTGTACAGATCGAATTGTCTGTTGTGACGACCCCTCGACAGGAGCTGCAAATAAACTCTAAGCAACTTAATTTTTCTCCTAGGCTCATAAGACAGAATTTTAGTAAAAAGAAAGAAACAAACATGCTTAAGTGGAATTCAGCATCTTCAGAGAGAGAGAGAGAGAGAGAGAGAGAGAGAGAGAGAGAGAGAGACACACACACACATAAACACCTTGTTATATATACAACAGCACAGGTAGGTGCATCATATAACTTGTTATTCAGGTGCCTTCTGCCCTCTAGACTTGTCTGACGCATCCTGGTGCCCTGTTTCTGATTGGAGTTCTCCTCACATGGAGGCCTCTGGCTGCTGCTGTGGACGGCCCTGTATGGTTTGCTGGAGATGCTTGTGGTGACTCAACTTCCCTCTTGATGACCATGAAGACTCGGTTAATGCAGGCAGTATTTCTGTGATGGCTTTTGACTGCAGTTACTCAATAGTTTAGCAACTGAAATTGCCAAGAACAGTGGCTTGGTGGTTAGCACCATTACCATGCACCTCCAGGGTCCTGGTTTCATTCCTGCCTCGGGTCTGTGTGCATGATGTTTGCTTGCTCTTTCTGGGATTGATGGGTTTCCTCCAGGTACTTCGGTTTCCTCCCACAGACCAAAGACATTCAAATTAGGTTTAACTTAGGTTTATCTTTTTCCCAGATTGCCCGTAGTGTTTAAATGAGCGTGAGAGTGGATTGACACCCTGTTCAGGGTGTACCTCATCTCATGCCTCATCTCATGAATAGGTTCCAGGCCCCCTTTGCCTCTGTATACAGGATAAAGTGGTATAGACGATGAGTGCGTGAGTGACTGAGTAAGTGAGTGAGTGAGTGAAATTGCAACAAACAGTTTTGTACCCAAGCTTCCATCAGTTTGGACTTTATATTGACCTGTAACACCTCTTCTCTTTATGGAACAAATAGATACAGTAGCAAGGAGTTTGCATGTTCCCCCATGCTTGGTTGGTTTCCTCCGTGGATCCTGATTTTGTCCCAAAGTCCAAGGACATGCAGATTAAGTCAGTTGGTGTTTCCAAATTACCAGTAGTGTGTGAGTCCTTGTGCCCTGTGATGGATTGGCACCCTGTCCAGAGTGTACCCTTCTACATTTCTCTCAAGCCCCTTGTGATAGCTTATAGGCTTCCGGGTACCCTATACAAAATAAGCAGTATAAAGAATAAGTGTGATCGAGTGATTATCTCACCCCCCTCCAAACTGTACATTGGATTTACAATCAGTTATTTAGTGATCATCTCTGAATGAAATTAAATATTAATGCTGAATGCACATTCATAATTATCCAATCCAGTGTAGATTGGATTACTTTTCATTATTCTGTACATAATCCACATTTGTCTCATTCTCTTTTTCTCAATCTTCTGCTACTGGCAGGTCCAGTTTTTTGAAAAACTGCAGCTGTTGCATAACCTGCTCCAGTCTCCAGGCCACACAATAAAGCTCCACACATACACAAACAGGAGAAACATCACCTCGAACAACAATTCGTCTTGTATTCCAGTGTGTGCATATATGTAGAATAGCTGCCAGTTCTGAGCCCTGCATATCGAACAACTCCCACACGCGCCCACTAATGTGCCACAGCCTGAATGTCTGAGGCTCTGCTCTGCTGGGTTCTTTTCTCCTTCTGAGGCTGTGCACAGAGACGTAGTCTGCAGGAGGAGAGAGAGCAGCCGCACAAAGACTACACGGCGCCCACGCACACCAGCGCCGAGACGAGATGTTGACTCCTGCAGCTCGAGAACACAGTTTAATGCTGCTAATTGCCATGTTTTGCAGATCATTATTCTATAAAGTGTGGGCATGTGTCGTCAACTGTTTTTGTTTGGGCCCAAACTGATTCACAAAGTTTTGCTGTCTTTATTGTTTTTAAAGATTGTTTTATTGCTTGCAGTAGGGAATTCCTGGATTAATGTGACAAGTCTGCAGAATACACATGCAAGACATAATCTGTTAATAGCTGCTATATGTAGCAAATGCTTATTTTCCTTTTGCACATTATGAACACAATAGGTATTTCAGGTTGTTTTCAAAGTCAAAACATGCCACCTACCATACCAGATTAATCTAAAGACATCTCTAAGAGTGTTGATTCACAAATGCATAAAAAGGCTCTTCCTGTGAAGGTTATCAGGTCAGGAATCTGTAGAGGCCATTACATGTGTGAAAATAATGCCTCATCTTCCCAGAACCACTCGCTTTCACAATTTGAGTGCAGTGCATTTTAGAATTGTCATCCTGCTAAATGCTCTTTGGAGGGAAAACCATTAATGGTATTCCATACATTCAAGTGGTCAGCTGAGTTCATTGTATTGCCACATAATGTTGTTGAACCTAGTTCTGTCTACCTGCAGCAACGCCAGATCATAACACTGCCTCCAGAGGCTTGTACAGTCCGTATTATGCATGATCGGTACATCGCTTCATGCACTTCCTTCCAAACCCTAGGTTTTATCCAATCATATTTCTTCCAAAAACTTGACAGTTTAGCACTGTTCTTCCACGCATAAAAATTGGATATTTCCTCAATTCCAGCAATCTCCGTAGTATTTTCTCTGTAGTGTTTTCTTTGTTTATTGCAGGCCAATAATCTGACTTTTACGAAATATAATAACAACATCTCCTCTATGACCGTGGGATATGTCTTCTGAGTAGCTTCTCACTGTATCAGTCAGAGTTATAGATTCCAGTCTTTTATTTCAAGCTTGTGTAGATAATATTACATAGATAGCATTCTTTCATCTTAAAAATGTTGCCAAGATAAGAAATATATTGTCTTTACATGATGCAGAAAAATTTGTTTATGCTTTAGTCGCCACTAGGTTGGATTATTGTCATGCCTTACTGTCTAGATGTGCAATTAGGTGCATAATCAAGCTCCAGTTAGTTTAGATTGCAGCAGCCACACTGTAAAAGTTCCGATTAGATAGTCAGTCCCCCAGCCGGACTGACGCTGTCAAACAGCACTAAAGAGGTGAAGATCATTTTGTTTTTTAAAAAACAACAACGGCGGATCGGATCAGAAGGGTGACGGTTGGTCTTTCGGAGTCACAGGAGGAGCATAAACGAGCTGATGATGTTGCTGTGGTGTTGGAGGGTGCTGTAGTCCTTGATGACCTGGGTGACGATGCAGCAGTTTTAAGATTGATGTTTGGTCAGATCTGTGCTCTATACACTGAATTCCAAAAGGATACAATGTACACCTATGAAGCCATCCAAACAATTATTATTTGACTTGGAGAGACACACTCCCCTCAGATTCATATTGAGAAGCAAACTCTTGTTGCCATGGACTCGTGAACACAGTAGGAAATTTTATTGACCTTTAAGCAAAATAGAACCTGTATTTTTCTGTTCAATTTTAATAAATCACTATTTTTACTTCAATTTCAATAGCGCTTTTAATTGACATTGTCGCAAACCAGCTTTACAGAATCATAAGAATTATATAAGTTTGTATGAAATGTGCATGTGCATGAATCAAAATGATAAGATTGTCCCTGATGAGCGAGCCGAGGACAACGGCGACAGTGGCAAGGGAAAACTCCCTGAGATGGCAGTAGGAAGAAACCTTGAGAGGAACCAGACTCAA
>JAQMYK010000039.1:9080194-9091897 GCA_030014345.1 Clarias buthupogon | reverse complement strand
TATGTGTTATTGTTAGATAATGAGAGAGTGAGGTTGTTTTACAAAAAACTGAATTTATTCAGTGAATTTATGCAAAACAATGGTAATTGTGCAACATTTGTAACTCTTTTTACACCACAATGCTTTCTGTCTTTAACTTTCTTAACTTTCTATTAACATACCACAATGTCTTTGTATGCCAATAATAATGTAACATAACTCACAACATTTTTGTCCAACTACCAAACAGTGCAGAAAAAAATCAAAGTAAACATGTTTCAGTGTTTTGTGTGGAGATGTGAAGCACATCTGTCATTTATGCAAAATGTTGAAAGTAGGTTTTATTTTCTTAATTCCAAGCAACCTTTCGCGGGCCAGTCAGAATCGGCCCGCATTTGGCCCTTAAAATGCCCGGGTCTGGTGTATAGAGTCATCTGGGACAACATGCCTGTATGTAGTCTGGTTTTCTTTTTTTTTTTGAGGTTAGGGTTTTGTTTACGTGTAAAACTTTAGAAAAAAAAAGCTTTAGAAAGAGCACAGCTTACATAAGCCTTCAGGACAGTGTGAGAATCCTAAGGCAGAGACGAGATGCGAAAGTGAACGTTTTATTGTCGGATCAAATAAATCTGTTCAGCACAGAGGATGCAAGCAGGACAATTACACAGGATCCCATCATCCAACAGATTTTTTTTATTTTATTGAAACCATAATTTGAGGCTTTGGACTTTTCTCAGGCCTTTTTAAATCCAAGTGCTTGTGTAAATTTTCTCCAACAATAGACAGTAATGACCAGGCTCAAATTAGATATGATGTTAATTGGTTAAAATACATTGTCTTTTGCAACTATGAATGCTGATTACTTTTAAAGGCTGCTGTTTTAATTTGAAATGTGTTTTCAGCCAACTATCTGGGAAAATCATTTAAAATACTTGATAATTTAATTTCTAGAGACATCCATCCATTGGTGAACCATTTATTCAATAAGAAAAAGGAACAGTGTAGTACTCATTTCTGCACTTGTGTAATAAAAGTTTCACTAAGTAGCTGTTTTCTTTAAAATTAACAACACTTCTGTCAATCTGTGGAAAATGAACTTCTTCATCTAATACATTAGCTTCAGTCAATGCTTTAGTGTGAAGAGGATGTGATAAATGAATCTGAGGATCCTGCTGATTTCCACTTCTCTTTAATTTGCATATCTCTAGCAGCCAATCTCAGTAGAATAGAGTGGCTTCAGATTTGAAGAGCCACCTTTTAACACCACTGCATTCTGTCATACAGAGCTGAAGGGCTTGGAAGCCTGTGTGGAGTGCTTTTTATAAGTCTTGTTTTTGCCTGTAATAAGAAGCTGTGTATGTGCGATCTTATCTTTCAAAATAGAAGATTTAAATGGCATTTGCACTTCAGAGTACAGAAAGGTATTTGTCTTTGTCCATTCTTCATAAGTTGTATTAAAATGAGGTGTAGCGAAGGAAAAATTCCCATATTACAAACCACACTTTTCTGTTCCTCTAATATTACCGTTTAGAATTCTTTGCATCATCTTCAATGATTTCCGTTCAAGTTATTCATGGTTGATAGTTGTCCTAACAAGATATGCTTCCATAAAAAGTTGTATTTATGGGCTACCGTTGTCCAATTTAAATATCATAAATCAGTTGAAACGAATGAAAAAAGTAAATAAAATGCGTTCGTTATAGGTTTTAAGTTTGTCATATGTACAATAAAGAAATGTCTCCCTTATACACTGAAATTCTTCCTTTGCTGTCCACAATAAATGACACAAAAATAAACATAAATGTAGAATAATCAATAAAATCAGTTTAAGGAAAGTAATATTAATGTAATTGGTTACCCACCTCCTATGTGAAGAGTTGGGCTATGTTTGTAAGATAAGTATATGTTCACCATGGTAAAGATCATTATTGCATATGTGAATGTGCAATATTCACCCATCACATGTTTGATGAAACGGACCCGGGTTTGTATTTTGTTGTATTGTGTGCAACTATAGTGACTATCAGCAGTAAGATAACGCTACAGCATGTGCGTGTAACCCATTTGTGTGTTGTAGGCATGGCAGCAATTCGTAAGAAGCTGGTGATCGTTGGTGATGGAGCATGTGGTAAAACCTGTTTACTGATCGTCTTCAGTAAAGATCAGTTTCCTGAAGTCTACGTCCCCACCGTGTTCGAGAACTATGTAGCAGACATTGAAGTGGATAGCAAACAGGTAAAAAGCAAACACACACTTGGACATTTAGCTTTATTTAAACTGAGTTCCTGCCACAAAATCTACTCTAAACGAGCACACACTACGCCTGAATATGAGCAATCACCCCTTTATTGCACCTTTCTACATGTTATGAACATGTGTGGGCTACTGTATGCACTCACTGGAAGAATTAATCACTGTTCATAATCTTTTCAGTTAATGAGGTCAGCATAAGACTAATTTATAAATGGATGTGTCACAGGGCAGAGTATAGACAAAAGAAGCACTGGTTTATTAATTCTTGAAATGTGTCAGTGTTCATACTGAAATGAGCGTGTAGAAGGTATGGAAATAGAGGTCTGTGTTCTGACCCACAAACCTAGTTTAATTAACCAGAACCAGAACTGTTTTCTGGAGCACTTTTATACGAAATCGTGTTCATGTGCTTCCCTTGGTTTAATAACCATGTTACAAATGATGGCCTTACTTCCCTTTGCAATAGTGATGCGTGGGTCGGGTATTTTTCCAACCCGAGGGTCCCGCTTTTATGAAATTATTTGGCCCGCCCCGCACCACTGGATCTATTTTTACAACCCGCACCCGCGACCATTAAATTATGTAAATTCCCAATCTCAATTTCTCCCGCACCTCGTCTTCCATCTTCACTTTTATTTCTTTGTTTTTGTTGTGACTGGCAGTGGAATTGCACGCAACATACATGGATTTTTTTATTTAATTTTGTTTTTAATGACCCGCCCCGCAAATAAAGCGACAATTTCTTCACCCGCCCCAACCCGACCCGCGGGGTCCGCGGGTTAAAAGTCGACCCGCGCATCACTACTTTGCAACAAGTCACCATTATCTTGAATGAGTGATCTAACAAATGTTCAGACATTTTATTACACTATTAGGCTAAAAGATCATAGACACCTGACACACACACACACACACACGCATAGAAATGTATAGGTCAGGCATCACTAATTGGGGGACTGCGGTCCAGACCAGGACCAAGTGCCAGCTCTGTCTGGGCCCTGATGCTTTTCTAATCATTGAGAATAATAAATATACCAGTAATCTGGCACTTGTTCCCTCAACAGAGCTAATCAACGTTATAGTTTACCACGTATAGGCAAAGTGTGTGGAAGAAACTGAACCTGCAAAGATGAAAGGAAAGACCAAAATATGTTTTTTCTTCCTGCAGGAAGCTTTAAACCAGTTTGACTTGCATGTTCCAAAACCGCAACAGTAATATAAATCAGTAATGTCAAGCTTACTTGGGTATCCGCAGCGGTCTGAGGTGAAGGCATGTAAAATACCTGAACTGAGACGTAATACCTGAAATGTATTGCCTGACATAAAAACAAAACCTGTTCCAGCACAACAAGTGGAAGTTATTATTATTATTATATGGAGGATTCAATCTGGCATGAGGTGTCCTAAGCACATATGGGTATTGTGCTTAGGTGTCCTCAAACATTTGGCCATGTAGTGTGGCAAACAAAAAGTCCCCTGTTCTACTATCTGCAAATGATTTATTTAAATCTGTAAAAATTAACTTTTTACAATTAATGTCTTAATGTCCTTGTGGGGGAGGGTTCTGATGATCATTAACCATCAGGTCTGGGTAATATGGCAAAAACCATGATCACCATAAATTTGACACATTATTCTATGTTGATATTTGTCAAGATATTAGTATTCTAATGAGGACTAAAGTCTGAAGAGACAGTATTCGTTAGGTAAACTACAGAGGAAATTGTACAAATATTTGTTTGTCTTAACTAAACAACACAAGCTAGCTTACTTCGTAATTTAATGTAATATAAACAGTTTTCTTATTTCAGGTCTTATGCGTCTTATGCTATTTTCATGTTACTGTTTTCTCATTTGTTTAGGTGAACATGTAATGTATGTTAATATAGCACTCACCCTCTGCTACGAAGCTACAACCTAACCATTCACACACGCATGTTGCACAAAAGGGGTTTTGTGGCAGAGAGACTGGCTGCTGTTCATTTATGTCTTCTGTGTGATTGACTGTAGAGCTAACCAAATCAAGTAAAAAATGTCCAACGCACATAATCGCTGTCAACATAAATTTTATCTCAATGTTGATTCAAGAACCATTTTGATTCGTATACATTTTCTCACATTTCCATAATTTTCTTTTGCTTCTGTAAAGCTGCTTTGTGACAATGACCATTGTTTAAAGCGCTGTACAAATAAAATTGAGTTAATGTTTAAGATTGATAAGCCAGTATATTGGTGTCTAGTATAGAAAAATGCAGCTGTTAAGCACTAATTAAGTAATCCTTCTATTTGGCCTCTGATTTTTTTTTTTTTTCTTTGATTCTCTTAAGTAACGTGCCAATAGGTTTACCAAATTTCTTTTTTGTATTTCAGGTGGAGCTTGCTCTTTGGGATACTGCAGGGCAAGAGGACTATGACAGGCTCCGCCCACTTTCCTACCCAGACACTGATGTCATTCTCATGTGCTTCTCAATTGACAGTCCAGACAGTTTAGGTAATTGTCTTCAGTTTCTCTTCTTACAGTGGTGTTATAGATTCACTTTAATCCTTGTTTTAACGCACAACTCATTTATTGTGGAAAGTCTAGTACAAAAGGATAATATAGTTAATCTAGATAGCTGGGTCCAATAAGAGAATGTTTTTTTTTTATTTTGCAGCAGTAATAAGAATGTTTCCACTTAAGAAGCTATCCCTTATAGGAAGACTTCTTAACTTGCTTATTTATTTATTAATGGTTCAATGTTGAGGTCAGAGATTTGTTTAGAAAGTTTTGTTGCTTAACCGCACAGATTGAAATTAAAGTTTTATTTATTGTGTTCAGAGTTACACCCAGCAACCTTAAAACATTTTAGTGTGAAGGGATTTCACTGACCTATGGACTGACCAGGACTGTGTCTGATTATGACCTCTGTCTGTACAGAAAACATTCCAGAAAAATGGACACCTGAGGTCAAACACTTCTGCCCAAATGTACCCATCATCCTTGTGGGCAACAAAAAGGATTTACGAAATGATGAGCACACACGCAGAGAGCTGGCCAAGATGAAACAGGTAAGTTTCTCTTGTTGGATGGTTACATTTACTGCTAATAATGCAAATTCCACAAAACAACCCTGCTTTAAATGGCATTTCAGATGTGCAAAAAAGCATGGGTCTTTACTAAAAACCATATATTGATGCAGGGGTGTAAATGATTAGTATTTTGTAAATCTTCATACCAAAGTCTACCTTAGAGAAAGGAAAGTAACTGTTTTTCTGTCATTTAAATATTTATACCCAGACAAGAAACAGCAGAGGGTGGAATTGTCCAAAATTAACTGTATATGTCTTATGAAAAAGTGCGTAATACCTGACTCGCGTCAATAAGATGTCACTGACACACTTCCTCTCTCTTCCTCTTAGGAGCCAGTCAAAGCTGAAGAGGGACGGGACATGGCTAACCGGATCGGAGCCTTTGGATACATGGAATGCTCTGCAAAGACGAAGGATGGTGTGCGGGAGGTGTTTGAGATGGCTACCAGGGCAGCGCTGCAGGCTCGCAGGGGCAAAAAGAACAGCAAATGCCTTCTCCTTTGAACATCCAGCACTGGACTCTAACCCCAAATAGGGGTGCAAAATGTGTGTAGATGCACACTCATTCCTCAAACTCGCCAAACATTTTGGAAGAAAGAATATCTGCTCAGAAAATAGTTTTGTTTTGTTCATTTTATTTTTGAATTTTTTTGATTAGTCATGGAAGTGTTTTATCAGTATTTAAGAAGTTGCAAAGGACTTGGACTTTTGCCTGTTTTGTTTGTTTTTTGATGTTTTATCTGAGTTTTGTGATATTATTAAAGACACCCACCTGCTGTCATGTGACTCAAAAGCCTGCCAATCAAGTGCTCACCACAATTGCTGGGATTTCTTTTTAATTATCCTCATGAAACAGGGCTGAAAAGTGAATGATTTTGTAATGTGCGTGAGTCATTTTTATGGTTAGTTTGAGCTTAAGAATTTAAACGTCAACTTTCTTTGGAAGCAAAAAAAGACGTGGGGTGGGGGTTAGATATGTATACATGTACATATGTAACACGTGTGTGGATGCGATGCACACAGTCATGACTGGAAGTCCATTTGTAAACTAGACTTGGTTATCTTATGTAATAAAAGACTTTATAAGGAAGAACATGAGTGAATTTGCTTTGTTATTTGACTTTCATACTCCAGGCTGTGTTTGGTGCTGAGTCATGCACATGTAGTATGGATCTGGTACTAAAACTGTGTTAATAGATCTTGAACTTGGAACTATGGAATGACATTTAATGCCTGTACATACATACGTTTTTTTTTTTTTGTGTGAACAATTCTATTAATAATTATATAATATGATCTTAATTGCATTATCCAGAAAATAAAAAGAACAGTCTTTCTCCTGCACACCATCCTTTTGTCGTTCCAATTTAAAGGTGTGGTCCTCTAGCTGCTTTTGAATACTCAAGCAGCCCCTTGGGATTTTAACTATTTGAATGGGCCACACAGAAAATCAGCATCACACATCTCTATTAATATTGACAACTTATAAAGTTACCTACTCTGAATACCTCCATGTTCCTTCTTTTTTGTTTATTTGTATCTAGCATACAGTAATACACTGATAATTATACAATAATTTGGTCGAGCCTGTACACCACAGACAATTTTTTCTGGGTCCATGTATTATTCTTAGAACATCAGTGACGGTGATGTGGTGTATGTAACCTTGATACCCAGCTGTACCTCCTGAGGGTTATAAACACAGCATAAAAAAATTCAGTTAACAGCAATCCTTTGGTCAGAATGCTTATAAATAACACTTTATTTAACATGTACGGAATAGTCTGTAGTCTTTGCTCATACAGATACAATATTGCTATGCCCACAATCCTGGTACCAATGGCAGAACCCAAAAGTCAGTCAATCAGAGTAAAGATCATATTTACAAAGGTGTAACATGGCAGTATTCTAGTAATTGATCTGGCAAAATGTGTACATGATGTGGATCAGGACATTTTGAGCAACACTTGGCTAAATTGCAGAGCAGATGCAGGTACAGTACTAGTCAAATGTTTGGACACAAGTTTGGCTCTATTTTCTACATTCTAGAACAATAGTTCCATCTATGAAATACAACTATGAAATAACATATGGAATTAAATAATTAAGTAACTACAACATTCATTTGTTATTTTAAGGTCCGCTGTTCTGGAGCAGTTCCTTCAAGAACAGTATTGCTCAGTGAATTTGCAAAACCCATCAAGCACCATGATGAAACTGACTCTCATGAAGACCATTCCAGAAAAACTTTGCCAATTAACAGTACCTTAGGTTAGAGCTGTTATGAAGGCTTTACAGAGCATAAGTAGCAGACATGTCTCAATATCAACTATTCAAAGAAGAGTACTGAGAAGAGTAAGAATGCCTTCAGCATTGTTTTATGATGTAGGAAGAAATAAAAATC
The DNA here is from genome assembly GCA_030014345.1 of Clarias buthupogon. Classification (NCBI taxonomy): domain Eukaryota; kingdom Metazoa; phylum Chordata; class Actinopteri; order Siluriformes; family Clariidae; genus Clarias; species Clarias buthupogon. The sequence continues at coordinate 9,084,195 of JAQMYK010000039.1, read as the reverse complement.
AGAAAAGACCATGGATTTAGAAAGGACCCTGGACAGGATATACACTACGGGCAATTTGGGAACACCAATCTGCAATCTGCATGTCTTTGAACTGTGGGGAGAAACCGGAATACCTGCAGGGAGAACATGCCATCTCCATGCACACGGAACCGAAGTAGGAATCAATTCTGGAGGTGCAAAACGATGGTGCTTACCAACACATCTCTTGTTATATTGAACTTCCAGCCACCCAACACAGTATAACTGCAAAACAATGCCTGTTGTCCGTTATCATCCAAATGAAGATTAGTTCCTGGTTGAATCTGATGTCTCCTGAAAGGTTTCTTCTTATTGCCATCCCAGGGAGTTTTTCCTTGCTACCATCGCCCTCGGCTTGCTCATCAGGGACAATCTGATCATCTTGATTTATTAAATATTTTCTCACACATTTCATATTCTTTTCTTAATTTTCCCTTTTGACTATGTAAAGCTGCTTTGCGGCACGGTGGTGTAGTGGTTAGCACTGTCGCCTTGCACCTCCAAGGTCCGGGTTCGATTCCCGGCCAAGATCGATTCCCGTCTCTGTGTGCATGGAGTTAGCATGTTCTCCCTGTGCTTGGTCCAAAGACATGTAGGTTGGGTTAATTGGCGTTCTTAAATTCCCCGTAGTGTATGTGTGTGAGCCCTGTATGGACTGGCACCCTGATTCTCCTGGGATAAGCTCCAGACCCCCCTGCGACTCTGAATACAGGATTAAGCGGTATAGACGATGAGTGAGTGAGTGGTTAGCACCTCCAGGTTCGATTCCCGCCTCAGGTCTGTGCGCATTGAGTTGTATTTGGTGGGTTTCCTCCGGTGCTCAGGGTTTCCTCTCACAGTCTAATGACATACAGATTAGGCTTTTTGGCGTTCCCAAATTGCCCGTAGTATATAAATGAGTGTGTGCCCTGCCATGGATCGGCACCCCATACAGGGTGTGCCAAGTCTCATGGCATAGACTCCAGGCTGCCCCCTGACCCTGTATACAGGATAAAATGGTATAGACGATGAGTGAAGAAGTGTATTTCCGTCTCACAAATGCAGTTTGTTGGATGAGCTTTGGATGAACAATGGCCAAGATGAACAGGTTACTGAAAATAATTTTAAAAAATGCTTTTGGTAATCTGACTAATCTCAAACCTGGTAACTTGCAAACACCTTGACTAAGATGTATGAGCTAACAGCAAACACTGAGCAGTGGACCACGCCTAAACCCACTGAAACCTTCTGCCTGTGTCTTAACAATGCTTATAATTCATATTTCAACACTGCCCTTATTCTTACATTTTAACGCGAGTATGATTTTATTGTGAATGTGAGTGTGAGGGCCTAAAGTAGTTTTAGTCAGGCACAACCGGCTCTTAGTAGTGAAAAATAAAGGGGAACAAAAAAACACTTGAGGAAGGAAGTCGTCACGCTGCCGCCTGTGCAAGCGGCGTTAAAAAGCTGCTCGCGTTTACACACAAGCGTCTTTCCTGAGCAAAGCATTGAGGACTAAGACCGACGCCCTCTCTCTCGCTCTCTCTCTCTAGGTCTCTGTCACCTCAAGCCGCTCCGACAGCGGACTGCGGCGCGCCTCTGCGAAACTCTCAGCCTTTTATACGCAGCTATTTTTAGTCGCCAGCGAGTGGAACTATTTTTAACCAATGAGCTCATGGGTTTCCGTCGCGGCCAATCAGAGAAGAGAACACGTGTTTATGAGCGTGCGAGCGAGCGCGAGAGGGACGAGCGGACAGCTGGTAGAGGGCGTGGGGGCCGGTGGCGGGCGCGCGCATGGCTCACTGTCTTCACGTTGACGTCACGGATTTTCCTCGCGTGCCAGCGGAAACTCGCCATTGGCGTGGCTCGTTTCTCAGACAGAAGCCAGTTTGTGCTGTGTGTGTGTGTGTTCCTGGTAAATCTCTCTCCAGGTCACTGCACCGTTAATCTTCCATCAGTTCACCATTAATCAGTTGAAAAGTACAAAAAGGATGCGTCCTAAGCACGAGCTGTGTAACGGCTCCAGAAAGTTCTCATGATCTTGTGACAAGTTTTGTGACCGACGTGTTTCTGATTCGTGTTTTGTCCTAAAGCGACACCTGGTGGTGTACACTACACTTACACTACAGTATCATAAGAAACTCTATATGGACAAAAGTATTTGGCCAAACCTGCAATTACGTTGTGTCTAAATACTTGTACTATAATATGGAGTTGGTCTCCCTTTTGCATTTATAACAGCTTCCACTCATCTTGGAGACAGTACGCAAGATTTTTAAATGTTTCTGTGAGAATTCATGCCTATTCATTCTGTGAAGCATTTATGAGGTCAGGTGCTGATGTTGGATGAGAAGGTCTGGGTTGCAATCTCCATTCCAGGGTTGAGGTTAGGGCTCTGTGCGGGCCAGTCAAATTCTTCCACACAGAAGTCATCAAACCATGTCTTTACAGTCCTTGCTTTGTGCACTATGGCACAGTAATGTTGGAATAGAAAAGAGCCTTCTCCAAACAGTTGCATAACATTGTCCAAGATGTCTTGGCAGTCTGAAGCATTAGGATTACCCTTCACTGAGGGCCTGATTGAAACACCTGAATTCTATATTTAGTTTTTTGGCCAAAAACTTTTCTCCATATTCTCCGTACCGTGACTCTCAAGTGTGCTTTTTGAACATCCTGTTTCAAATACAGTACCTTCTTTGCTTTCCTTTAGATTTTGAATTTATGCCTGAAGAAATTTGGTCTCATTTCCACGTTATTGAGCTCTGGCAATAATGATGATAGTAAAGAGCTGAGTCAGCATTCATTCATCCCGAAAGTGTTCAGTAAGGTTTAGGTCAGGGCTATGAGCAGACCTCTCATGATCTTTCACACCAACTTGGCAAGCCATGACTTTCTGGAGCTCGGTTTGTACACACGCTTACTGTCATTCCACAACAGGTGTGGACCACCAAGGCATCATATATAACTTTGTGCTTAAAGTTTATGCCAAGACTCACATATTGGTGTGATGGTATGATGTCCACAAACATTTCACCATGAAATATATGTCAATGTTTTATAGAAGATTTTCAACTTCTACTGTATATTGCTTATCCTGTGTACAGGGTTGCAGGGTGCCTGGAGCCCAGAAGACTTAGGGCATGAGGCAGGGTACACCCTGGACAAGGTGCCAATCCATCGCAGGGCAGACACACACACACACACACACACACACACACACACACACACACACACACACACACGGGGCAATTTTTGAATGCCAATTAGCATGTTTCTGGACTGTGGGAGGAAACTGGAGTACCCAGAGAAAACCCACCAAAACTGTTTTGGCATGACAGTAAGCGTGTGTACAAACCGAGCTCCAGGAAGACATGGCGTGAAGTTGTACGCATGGGGAGAACATGCCAACTCAAAGCACAGAGACCCTAGATGGGAATCGAACCCTCGCTGGAGGTGTGAGGCCACAGTGTTCACTACTACACCACCATGCCGCTGTAAAGTATAAGAAGATAATATTACTAAATGGTGATAACTGTTTTATTAATGTTTTATTACTATTTCTGAATATAAATAAGAGTAATGGTTCTGAAAATGGTCGTAGCTTGTTCCTATGGTGCTGGAATGAACTTTAAGTCTAACATTTTATATGTTTATATGAAAACTGATCCTGTCCATTATTATTTTTAAGATAAGAGATGACTAGTTAGTAGCAAACATTAAGTTATTAGTAGAAGTATCCACATATACATAATATTATATATACAGTTCAGTATAATATTATGTTTATATGCACATTTTCTTTGTTGTTTCCATTATAGACTACTATATATTTATTTTTCATTGGACAAGAACAGTTTGGGTATTTTCCAGGGGAAATTAGAAATAACATGGACACTGGTAATATTTGTTTAACTTTCAATGTCACTGAAATTTTTTCTTTGCATTGTGTCTCTGCCATCTAGTGGTAAAAAAAAAAAAAAAAAAAAAAAAAACATTGGATTACT
>JAQMYK010000039.1:8946695-8965859 GCA_030014345.1 Clarias buthupogon | reverse complement strand
TTGATCCACTATTCTTTACAGATTTTCTCTAAATGTTTAAGGTTTCTTGCCTGTTGCTTGGCAACTCGAAGTTACAGATCTCTCCGTGAATTTTCTATTGGATTAAGGTCTGAAGATCACTCCATGAACTTAATGTGCTTATTCTTGAGCCACTCCTTAGTTGCCTTGGCAGTATGTTTGGGGTCATTTTCACACTGGAAGACCTATTCACAACCCATCATTGCATTTGATCGCTTTCCAACCAGAGGGTTGCCTGTAAATGTTAATGTAAATGCTTCACGTCGTTTTTCTGCCATTGCATTTGTATTGGTGCACATTTTTTTGAAGTGTTCTGATTTTGTAGTTGCATGATTTCTAATCGGTTTCATCGTGCTGCAGGACGGACGGCTACATCGTATGTGAGGAACACGAAGAGATTCTGAAAGACGCCTGGGAAAACGAGCAACAGATTCAACGGAAAAAGGAACTAGAGGTGTGTGCGTGTGTGCGTGCCTGAGTTTATATCTTTGTTTGTGTGGTTTAAGTCGTGATATAGGAGCAGCTTTGCTTCAGTCTGTAATATATGAGTGTCTTTAAAGAGTTTGACTAACTCATCCTTTATGAAAGTTCATTATTAAAATGAGAACTTATGGATTGTTTCAGCACATGCAGTAATACACACAGTAATATGGATTGCTTTGAGACAGCCTCCTTTACCCGTCCGGCTTTGATGAATGTAATTTGGCCCACCACAGGCTTGTGATATATTATAATGTCTACACAATGGAATCTATAAGCAGTATACTGTTTAAGAGATTAATGGTGTTTAACTAAAGAATGGGAGCAATAATTTAATCTTCTATTTAATGCTTGCAGTGAATATGTATGAGGTGTTTTTTTTTTTTTTTTTTTTTTTTTTTTTTTTTTTTTGTTTTTTTTTTTTTTTTTTTTTTTTTTTTTTTTTATATATAGACCACTCTATAATTTTAAAACGACTTTTGAAACTTTCGAGTGTATACGAGTGTCTACAGGTTGTGTATTCTACTGGTGATTTTTTTTTTCTTCTTCCTCTTTTCTGCTGAAACAGAAGCGTGAGAAGCGAGTACTAGGTAACTGGACACTGCTGGTGAAAGGGCTGCTGATTAAGGAGAGGCTGCAGAGGCGTTACAAACAACAGGGCATGGCCAAGGACACAGGCATAGCGCAGGGGGGAAAAGAAGAAGAGGAGGGATTTTCATCTGAAGAAGAGGACGACAGCGGTGCTCATACGGCTGCACCATCGCTGGCTGTTTCATGGCCGCAGAACAGGGAGGAGAAACAGGAAGAAGGAGGAGCTAAAAAGTCCATCAGTAAAAGGGAGAGGCGTGGCCGAGAGAAACATCTCTTCCCTTTTGAAAAAAGTGTGTGATCTGGTTATTTTCACTTGCCGTCTCTTTCTGTCTGTATTTCTGTCGCAGATTTCATTGTCATCTCGGTTAACGGGACTAGTGGTACATGACATGAACGCCTTTCTGTAGCAATTTGTGTAGCAAGTGCACCTTTTATCTTGTTTAATTGAGGGGAAACAAACCAATCTATTATCCCATGAATGGAAAATCTGTTTTTCCAAAACTCCATTACAACAGAAATGAAAAAAAAAAAAGATAAAACCTGTTGTACCAAACATTGCCTTTAGAATTCCAAAACAAGTGAGTTTAAATTTTTCTTATTATGTGGAAGACTTGGAGTGTAAATATGCGGGGACGTTCGGGTCAAACAGGGACGGAGAAATGATTACATTTCTGTTAAACAAAGGTGAAGAACTGACATTTACAGACGTTTTACATTTTTAATAACGCTATACATCCCTGAATGATGATCCCAGCTCATAGGACACTGCGGTCATTCATCGAGTGGAGTGCGTGACCATTGAAAATCAACAGATAACATAAGAGACACATTTGTCTGGGAGAACTGTATATATAATAATTCAAAACGTGCACTGGCACATGACAGGAACTCAGCTGACCTCGCTCCAAGCCATTTCCACATGTTGGGGTCAATAAAAGAGTTCCTGGGAGGCCAGCATTTCAAACGTGAAGCAGGCACTTTCTAAAAACTTTCAGGGAAAAAAAAGTTTTCAAGAAAACCTTCTGCCTTGATGGCATACAAGCACTAGTGAAACGCTGGGATAAGTGCATTAGTGTATCAGGGATTATCTTGGGCAATAAAGGTAGTTTTACTCTCATAAACATGTTGTGTTATTCTGCACATCAAAAGTCCCGGTTTGACTCGAGCGCCTAGACTAGTTTTGCCTGTTTTGATAGCACATGTAAAGGTGGTAGATTAATATTTTAAGGTTAAAAATGCAGAGATTTCTGTAAAGGTAAGCTAAGAACCTCTTAATTGCATGCTGCTAGTGTTTCAAGAACTCGAGAGCTCTTGCATTATGTTGTGTGTCTCAATAATTTCGTTGCCTCGGGTCGGTATTTTCAGTGAGTACAGGATATCTGATTGGCTGTGTGCACAACATTCAACTTCCTCTTCCTTTACCAAATTCCTGCACAGTGCCAGTGACTGGAAGCCAGTAATGTTTTTCTAGTTCTCATAAGCCCATTATATTCAATAGCTGCTGTGATTAAGTGTATTTCCTTTGTTTACTTTTCATCGCTTTCTCTATATATTTCCATGTTGTTTTCTGTATTTCCTCAAAATTCTGTCTTCCAAGAAACCTGATGTATCATAAATCTCCATAAATCTTCCACCATAAATGTTTAGTCTTATCTCAGGGCTATCGTACAGTTTAATATTAACTACAGATTTCATCTTCAACCTCTACCTAACTCAATTCATTAAGCATTTACTGTAATAATCTTATTTTTGACTGATGTTGATTTTTCACTCTTATAGATTTCTTTTGTATTGAGAAAAAAAAATTTCTGGAAAATGTTTATTAAAAAATTTTAAATTTCAATAAAAACAAAAAAAATTAACAAGCTGGTTTGAAAATGGCCTGTTAGTCCTAATCATTGACCTTTTTTGCCTCTATCCTCAGTTTGATTGATGAATTATAAGTGTAAATGCATCAGAGATCCTGAATTTAATTAGCGTAACCTATGATAATCAAACTACATACAACAGCCGCAGGAATATTGACACCCTTAATTACATCTAAAAGTCAAATCGTTCTCATAACTACTTGATTATTTTCTTGAATAGTAGTTGTTCAATATCTTATGCTCAAAAATAAATGTGTCAGAGTTATTGACACTGAGAATGGGAAATTGCACACATGCAAATGATGCAATTGAAGATAAGTTAGGTACATGGTTACCTACCCCCTTAAATCAGATTGTGATATAAATAACATATTAGCCTTTAAAAATACTATTTGACACAGTTGTGGCCTTATAATTTTTTTTTTAACATTTACGAATGAACTGACCACCAAGTCTGTAGTTAAGATTAGGGTGTTATGATCATCAGTATGTTTGGACAATGACTGGAAATTACACTGTTCCCAGAACCACTCTTTCACAGTTTGATTCCTGGAATACACCTGTGCCATCAGGGAAGAAAAACTTGTAGGAAGAAAAACAAGATGGTTATACAGTGGCCACTATGTGCTTCCCTTTTTACTCTAACGCACCCGTCACTCTGGAATAGGGTCAGTCTGGACTCATCAGACCACATCACCTTTTTCCATTGATTGAACCTTTATGCTCCCTAGCAAATTGAATCCTTTTGTCACATTAAGTTTACTAATAAGTGGTTTTCTTATGGCTACATATCTGTTTAGTCCAAATCCTGCGAGTTCCTATTCACAATGTGTGCAAATGGAAATGCTCTTACTTTTACTATTAAACATAGCTATGGTTTTTACGGTTGATTTTTACCATCTAACTTCACTAAGAGTTTAAGTGATCTCCAATTTTAAGCATTACTCTTCCAGGTTTTGATAATGTGTTGAAGACGTCTGAACCCAGTTCCAACAACTTAAAATCTCCTTAGTTGTTTTCTTTGCTTGATGCAGCCCAATTATCGACCCTTCTGAAATGGGGACTTTTATGTAGGCCAGGCAGTGATGGCTCAGTTAGTTATGGCTTTGAGATACTGTTCGGTAGGTCAGCCAATTGAGCCCCAGAAGGTTGCTGCTGTTGGTCCCTTAAACCTAACTTAAAATAAGGAAAATTTCTGACACATTCTGTAAAATGTGGAGTGAGATATTTTATTGGTATATTGCAGCAGCTTTATATATAATATATATAAGTAGCTTTACAGAATTGAAAGAAAATTGTGGAAATGTGTATGAAATGTGAGAAAAAATTTATGAATAAAAATGATCAGATTGTGCCCAGTAAAAGGGAAGCTTAATGCTTCATCACACCAAGACATCTTGGGCAATGCTATGCTTCTAACTTTGTGGCAACAGTTTAAGAAAGGCTCTTTTCTATTCCAGCATGACTGTGCCCCAGTGCACAAAGCAAGGACTATAAAGCCATGGTTTGATGATTTCGGTGTCGAAGAACTTGACTGGCCCACACAGAGCATCGAGTAGCTTTGGGATCAACTGGAAACAGAAACTGCTAGCCAGTCCTTCTCATTCAACATCACTACCTGACCTCATAAATGCTCTACAGAATGAATGGTCATGAATTCCCACAGAAACACTCAAAAAAAAAATAGTGGACAGTTCTCCTAGAAGAGTGGAAGCTGTTATAGCTGCAAAGGGAGACCAACTCCATACTGAAGTATATGTATTTGGATACAATAACATCTCAAGTTTGGCCAAATACTTACTCACTCACTGATTATATATACCACTTCATTCTATATACAGGGTCACAGGGAGCCTATTTTGGGAAACTTGGCATAAGGCTGCCAATCCATCACAGGACACACACACCCACATGCAATTTAAGAACACCAGTTATCGTAATCTGCATGTCTTTGGACTAAGGGAGGAAACCAGAGTGCCCAAAGGAAACCCACCAATTATGGATAGAACATGCAAACTACAAACACACAACCCCAAGACGGGAATCGAACCCAGAACATAGAGGTGCAAGGCAACTGCGGTAATAACTAAGTTACAGGGCTTCCGGTGAGGACAAATACTTTTGTCCATATAGTGTGAAATGTTATCATATCAGCATTGACACAGCTTTTAAAAAACAAAAAGCAATGCTTTGCATTGGTGATTAAATATTGTAATATATACCTGTATCTCTATGTGAATATAATTAATTACATGCACTGTGCATTATGAGTAAATATTTTCTCTTTTTAATCTAAGAGTTCAAGGAAAGGCAGTGTTATACTTGTTTTCTTGTAAAAACAGACCAGACAAAAGTCGTGCAGTTATAAAGAAGTATGTTATGCCTTTTGCAGCCCAAACCCGATATATAGTAGAGTACAGTATACAGTATATGCAAGTTCGGTGCTCTTGGTTGCATCCTAAATCGCTGTCTATGGAAAACCTAGTGGACTACAGGATCCCTATTATTATCAGATCATCAACAATGCACCCTTTAGTCACGAATTTGAGACCTGGCCGTTGGCTCCGCGGGACCCGGAAGTGACGCCACGCACTAAGCCCCCGCTTGTGTGTTCCGCTGTGCAGCGGCTCGGCTAGCTTTTACAGGAGCACTCATAACGTCTGGAGATTTTCAGGAAGCAGAAAGTCGGGCGCTTCCCCGTGTCACTCTGGTAGGTGAAATAAACTCGGCGTGTTTGTTAAGAAAGCGGGATTTCATCTATTTGACCCGTGACTACACGTAGAGTTGTGAACGCGGCCTTGTTTACATGCAGATCCCCGAGCTGGAGTGCGAGCTCGCGGCCGGGCTCGGATTCATCCACGCTGGGAAGCTTCTTTTATTTAATTACGAACGTTTAAATTATTGCAGCGTGGATAGAGAGAGAGAGAAAAGAACGAATGTATGTGTGTATGTTTTATTGTTCTGAAGCGAATTTAAAAACACAAGTCGTTTACGTGTTTAACTAGTTTTTATCCTCCTGCGTATCTGCTGCTTTAGCTAACACTGGCTAAGCTAGCTTTTCGGTTAGCTGACAAAAGCAGCGTCCGTGAGTGTAAACAAACCCGACTAACGAGTTCAGGTCAGCGGTTTCGAGCCTCTTGTCGCTCGCTCCCCGCCCAAACGGACTGGAAGTGTAATCTCTAACCGGGCACTTTGTGTTATTCTGCGTGTAGAGTTATTAATAGCATTGAGAGGAATGCACAGCGAGTTGTTTTTCGGATCTGGATAAGCAGCAGTCTGAAGCTGGATGAGGTTCTAGTCTGCGTTTCAGACAGATCTCTTACTCCATCTATGGAGCTTTTGGCTCTGATTCAACAGCATTCCGTGACCAGAGTCACAGTGTACACCGAGACATGGCAGCTGGTACATCAACTAACTCGAGATAATCTTCCTTGTGATCTCTTGTCCTGTCTCGGGTCTCGTTTAATCCGTTAAACCCTTTTCACTTCAGCACAGCTTTGTCTTTCTGCCTTTCGAGCATCTGCGACCTGAGAGAGAAAACGATCTGACATGGCCAAACGACCCCAAAATAATTAACCAGGAACTCCACATACTTTAACCTCAAAGGGCCAAGTACCCAAGGTCTGTGGTTCTGTAGATAAGACAAGCCACCTTGACCAACAGCTGTTACTGAGTTAGTGAAGGTGCTCCAGATAGAGAGAAGGAGAGAGATATGGCTGTGCACCAAATGAGTCCTGGTTGTTTATTAAAATTATTATTTTTTTGTTCAGTTTCGATTCCGTGCATGCTTATTTCGCACAGCACAACTACACTGTTGTACACTTACTCTAACTAGTCGGTCAGTTAGACTCGTCGGACCTACAACCCACTGTGCTGAAATGCAAGCAGTGCCAATATTATTAATCGTCTCCTCCTTTCCCACCCTGGTGTGTTTGCCCTTCAGGTGCATTCGAGAACACAGCAAACGCATCCAAGTGCAGATCAAAATAACCAGTCGGAGACCCCTGTCCAAGACAGGTGGTCTCAGTCCACGTCCAAGTGCCCCCTCGAACAATTCGGTTATAGCAATAAAGAGAAAACCAGACTGCAGGAATGAACTGATCGCGCCAGGTGGTTTTAGTTGCAACATTATTTTGCAGGCGTTGAACAGCTAAAAGGAGCCAAAGGACAAAACCGTACAGATAGAGGTGTGGAGTGTTTCCTGAAAGGTTTAGACAGACACAATTAAAAACTGCATGAATATAATGTTCTAATAAATTATTAAGGGGCTGGCTTCTCATACTCAGGGTATTTTGTATTTATTTTTTTAAAAGCATTGTCTACTTTTCTCATGATGATTCTTCTGACAAGTGTGTAATTTTATTTATGTGATAGAATAATGTATTTTCACTTTGATTCACCCTCAACAAACGAGAAAGCCTTATCAATGCAATTTCAACAGGCCACTAAACCAAAAAATGCAGCCAAAAGTAGACCTGAGGTTAGAAACTCTGACTCTGATGAGCAACACAAATCAGCTATAGTGTTTAACCGTTCATTTTCAGGACGTGTCTACAGTTCTCATGAAGTCTTCCTTCCCTCATCTCAGTGCCATGTTGAGTACACCTGCTTTAGGTGATGTTTTATGAAACCGTTTTAACAAATAACACAATTTCTGCATCGTATCTTTGCAGTGTTCTTCATTTCTCTCCGCTCGTCGCGTTTTCTGGTTTCCTCATGAGTGACGGGGAGTGTGATTTTTTCTGCTTCTTTCGCTGCTGCTGAGTTTGGCACGGCCCCACCACACCCCCACACCCACCCCAGGGTCCGCAGTCCAGTCTGGGGCAGGCGGCGGCAGCACTGAGGGCCGCTTGCTGGTGGGCGGATAAGCCCCGAGGGCTATGTCTGTGGACATGAGCAGCCAAGCGTCCGACAGCAACGAGGAAGATTTCGAGGAGAATGAGGGCGCGGAGGAGGAAGATCAGGGCGATATGACTTATTATTACGAAGGCGTAGCTGGCGACGTGGAGCAAGCGGAACCTGACGCCTTCGACCCAGAAGAATACCAGTTCACGTGTCTGACCTATAGAGAAAGCCAGAGACTGCTGACTGAGGAGGTCAACCATGTGTCCACCTCCCTTAAGGTCGGTGTTTGTGCTTTTGTGCAAGTGTGTGAAAGATGCTAAGGTTGTCATCTCCTTTAGGTACCTGATACATCGATCAACACTTAATAATCATGTCTTGATCAATATGCAGATAATTTGCAATGTTTGCACGGGTTTAAATGAAAAATTGAGACTTGATACGCTGACTAAAAGCAGCTCCTTTACTACCAGTTAAACAGTAGTCCATTTGCGTAGGCTAGTAGGAGAACATTTATATATTTCTAGCAATATCCTCTCCACTTGTATAGCTGTTGAAAAAGAAAGCAACAGATTCCGTTGCAATCCGTTTAAGTAACATTTATTTATTTACCCCCACACACTTCAGCACAGCGTGTGGCCAGAATTGACTCACTGAACTGTCTGATGTAAAACACACTGGGAGGAAAGCCTGCTGTGATTGTGTGTGTGAGAGAGAGTACAGGGAGAAAAGGCTGTGTGTGGCGTTCTGCATATTTTAATGTGACCTGGCAATGGTGTGACTGTGTGGGCTGCAGTGTTACAGCTGCTTCTGTTCAACTCAGAGAAGCTTTATCAGGTTTACATCTTTTACTGGCAGCGCGCAACGAGATGCTTCCTGAAGTCAGCAGTCAGGCTTTTACTGAGGCTACATTAGTGCAAGCTTTTCTTCATTCTCTCTGTCTAAGAAGTTGCACACTAATGTTTGGAAAGAGCTGTTTATCCGAGTAGGTTTTAAAGAGCAACTGGCAGACTTCATGAAACTGTAACGAGATCACGATGCAGTGGTAATGTTGCATTGCAAGAAGTTGGGAATTGGCCTTTGGGACTACGAGGTATATCCGAGGCATGATTATTGCTAGTTAAAACTTTTAAGTGAACTGAGGAAAGAGTTTATTTGATTGACACTCTGTTTAAAACACATAAACCCAAGTCTATTAGAGGCAAACACACTCCTCCACACAGCACCAGTGAGAATGAGGTCTTGTAAATGTGCAGATTTAGATATTGTCTTGTTGCAGGCTCAGTGGGAGAGGATTTTAAAATCTCATGTTTATCCCCTTAATTAAAACTACACGGTGAACAGTTGGACCAAGGGCGTTCAGGTCAAACCTGGACTTTTGATCGTGCAAGATTGCAGAACAGGTATCAGCGTAAAATCTACTTTTATTACTCTATGTAATCCGCTTTGCACTCATCCCAGTGTTTTCGTAAACATGTCGGCTGACTTTCTTACTGTTTCACTGACAAACACTAAATGTTTGCCCTGACCTTAAGACATGCAATCAGCATGTGCAATCTCACGGACTAGTAGAGATTGCACATGCTAAAAAACTAGTCAGTTATTAGTAGTTAGATTAGATACCTCACGCTGGAATTTCACACTTTTCTGTACTGTACTCGTCATTTCGGGACGTACGTCTTCTTTACAATGTTTGTACCATTCAAATGAAGTTTTTCTAAATCAGTTTTAGAACTTAACTTGCAAGAATTATTTTTTTAGGATAAGATTATAATTTTATAAGAAATCCTGGCTTGATTTGAACGCCCCACAAATTTGTTTCAAAGTAGGTTTTTTTTTCTTCATTATTTTGTATAGATTTTTTTATAAGAATGGTCTTAAAAGCAGCAGCACATAGAAGTCTTCATTAAGTAGGAAAAGGCCAGTTGCTCTTCATGTTTTTCAGGAGACGACATGTCACTAGAATTATAATAACGAGACCAGGCTCACTCAGTGTAGCACTGTAAACCAGCTGGCCAAAAGTGGTGGTAAACACGCTCACTGACTTTCTTACTATTTCACTCTCAAACACTGAATGCTGCCTTGACCTTAAGACTTTAGTGCAATCAACATGTGCAATCTCACTGACTGGTAGAAAGGAACATTCCTGAGTTTTTAGCCTCATTTTTACCTTCATCTGTAACGATGTGTGATTAGATCACATATCGCACACTGGAATTTTTGTCATGCTTTCCTGCTCTAATGCAAGTAAGTTATAGGTTTTTATTATAATTTTTAATATAATTATTCTTTTTGTGTAATACATGAATTAGATGTTTAGTCAAAGATAATTAGTGTTGTGTTTTTTTTTTCTTCTTTCTCGCCCTCCCTCTGTATTTCTGTAGGTGTCACCAGCCGTAGCCAAACTGGTCCTTGTACATTTCCACTGGCAAGTGTCACAGATATTAGACAGGTAAGATAACACACATTAAACTTCACTAAATGTATACATGCAAAGTTTACAAAACAAGCAAAGAAGTGAAAGAGCTGATTGCATTTTTTTGTGTGTTGTAGGTACAAGTCCAACTCGTCTCAGTTGCTTTGTGAGGCCCAGGTTCAGCCCATAACCACCTGCCGATCTCTCACTGTAAGTATCTTTTCGCTGACATTGACGGTGATGTTTTCTGGCTTACACTGATTAGTCATAACTTTAAATTCAAAGACACAAGAATTCATTCTATTGATTATCTCATTGCTGTGTCACCTGTCAAGCGTAGGAATATGTTGGGGACAAAGTGAACAGCCAGTTATAGATGATGTGTTGTAAGGAGGAAAAATGGATAAGATGTGAGGGTCAAAAATGTAGTGGCTGGATGACTGGGTCATAGATGTACATCGATAGTGAAGTGCAGTGACACTGCTCGTCTGCTCCAAGACCCTGAAGAGCGACTGTAGCAAAAATTTCAGTTCAGGTTGGCTGTGATAGAAATGTTTCGGAACACATGGTGCATCACAATTTGCTGCGTACTGGGGGCCCGTGCGTTTTGGGGGCCGCACAGCTTCAGAATGGTGCCCACGGTGACCCCTTTCCAGTGCAGAAATGGCATACAGTAGGCACAAAAGCATCAGAACTGGACCATGAAGCAATGGAAGAAGGTGGTCTTGTGGTCTGAAGAATCACATTTCTTTTACATCATGTGGATGGTCTAGGTGCATATGCATTGCCTACCATGTAATGACATTGTGATGGTCTGGTCAATGTTCTGCAAACATTTTGGAAAGACAAGTCCGAGGTAATTGAGTGCCCACCTTATTTAATTGAGCAGGCATTCAAAGAATCGAAATGTAGGCATCTAGCTTCATATTTTTAACTTCATAACTTTAATGGTTAATTAATCTGAGAAGGCAACAATGGTGGCCAAAGTTAAAATAATATATAAATAATAGTTTTGCCTTGCTATGTGTTTTGGTCCATATTGTTCTCTCATGTTCTGTCTTTAGGCCGTGGCTTCATTGCCGTGCGGTGTGTGTCTGCAGTTTGTACGGAGAGATGCGCTGCTCTCTCTACCGTGTCAGCACTCCTTCTGCAAATCCTGCTGGGAGCAGCACTGTACCGTGCTGGTCAAAGATGGCATGGGAGTGGGTAAGTAATCGCACACAAACATACAGATCGATATGTGTATTTAATTAACATTTAATTAAATTAACATTTAATTAACATGTGTATTATATTGTATAAGTGTCTGTGAAATTGTGAAGAGGCAAACATGTAGCTTGTTGTCTATTGCTTGATGCTGATCTGCCTTTGATAAACGCAAATTCATTGCATTTCTTTGAATCGCTCAGCACAATATTTCACAGCCGAGCTTGACGGAAACGTGTAAAATCCACCTTCGCTTGTGCCCACTTTCAGGGATCTCGTGCATGGCTCAGGACTGTTCTCTTCAGATGCCAGAAGACTTTGTCCTGCCACTGCTGCCCAGTGAAGAACTGAAGGACAAATACAGACGCTACCTCTTCAGGGACTATGTGGAGGTACTGTTTAATTGTTTGTGTCAACAAACTGAACAAAATACACATAGAATTACATGTGGATGGAGTGGGGTTGTCAGTGTCGACACCACAATGTTTTAATCGCACGAGAAAAACCAAATAAATAGAAAGAGTTACTAAAAAGTTCATAAATAGTTTTTCTTAATACTGTGTTTGTTATAGCCAATTGCTCATGTATCCCTTAATTTAATTCTAACAAATATTACATTATTTTCTAAAATCATTTTAACACTCTCCCGTTTCAGTTCTAAACTAATCGTGCATTACTGGAAAATCTAGCTTTTAATATAAAGTGACCTGCTTATAAAACTCTGTCCAAAGACATTAATGTCTCATCAATAATTAGTCGTCACTACATATAAGTGTAATTCAGCACAGTTAATGGCATAATAATCGGTTTCCTATTCTGATTAGAAATGTGGCCTTATGCTATTCTGACAGTATGCACAGTATTTTAGTTTTTTTATCTATAGATGGAGCTACAAGTTTCTTGAGAAAAAACTACCAAGGTCAAGTGAAAGACGTATAGTTTATAAGCCTGTTTATAACAGTTATTTATTATAGTTTTTTTTAAACTATAGTTTATAATTTAGCATACAAGGTTTGCAGCCCAACATCATCCAGCTGGAAAAATGATACGGGACAATTGGATGTATAGCTCTTATTAATTATAAATTCTCTATTTGGTTTTTAGTTGGTTTTTGTTGACAGCACAGAGAAAGGGAAAGAGAGCGAGATGAAACGGATGCAAAGACCACATAGTTATACCACCGAATGTCTAGAATAATTTCCTTTAAAAAAATACCATGTTACTAATTACTTACTAGTAATTCAAATATTGGTGTTAACAATAAATCACTATTATTAGCATGGCAACAATAACAAGACACTGTACACATAATGTTATACTTTATAAGATCCGATTCTAGAATAGCGTCTGCCACCTACTGTGCAGAACTGTAGATCAGGGAAGATCACTTCGTATAACAACACAAGTTACACAGTTAAATTTCACTGCTTAGAAAATACTTTTCTATCTATGATTCACAGCTCAACTTGCAATAGACAAGTACTGGAGTGTGAATTACTATTGTTCTGAGTGTAAATATCATATACGTTCTCATATAAAAAACTGAAAAATATATAAAATTTTTAACACTTACGGTTCAAGCTCTGCACTAACGGGGCAAATGATTATCTATATGTACATTTTATACCATTAAAGAGAAGGGAAATCTTTTCAACAGCTTTGTTACACATTAATCTGTGTCAGTAAACAAACTGGCTTTGTTTACATTCACTGTTACAAAGTCCTATGAAGTGGAAGTAAAGGCGATGTTCAGTTTAGGGCTGAATGTTAAATAAAGGACAAGATTTGGTTCTAATCTGTAAATGATTTTTATGTCTTAACAAGGCAGCAGCAACGACACACTACGCACTGTACTGATGTGTGGCTACATGTAGTGCACACTGCTACTGGCAGCTGTAAATACTTTTATGAACCGCATAAATGTAAAGTATAAAATTTAAAGTCACTTAATTTATTAAATTATATAAAGGGATAAACTTGATCTGTGTTATATTACCCAAAAGACTCTGTTTCAATGTTGTAATGTGCTCAGTAATGGCCCTGGCTTTTGTGCTCATTGAAAAGGTGAAGGACAGGCTTGATGTATGGAACGCTTATATAATCTTCCACATAGCGGGCATTTGTGAACTCAAGAAGTTGGATAAGTTCCTTATGGATTGATTCCAAGACCACCATGTCCTGGCGTGAGGGAACCAGGGGTCTATTATTTTAAGGCATGAACCCCACCTGTTGGGTGACTTTGTGATCAACTTGTGCTGTAGTAGGGAATGCTTTTGTTAAAAAAAATTTTCTTCTCCTTCCATGAAGCAGAGAAACCACAGACTACTCTTTGGCACTATGTTTTTTTCCATTCTCTTATCTCTGTCATTTCTCTCTAAAGGTAATCAGAAATAGCAATAAAAATTAGTAGAGTATGCAAAGAATTACACAAGTTTAAACATCCCTGAGCTCTGTATAATGTATCATTAATATTAATTTAATCTAACAAATCAGAAAACCATTGTATATGGTCCTTGACTAACATTATCATGCCAGTGGCTAGATGGAGCCAGTATCTGAAACAATGCAGTCTGGCCTAGGGGCTGAGGCAGACAGCTTTGACTAAATTTGTACTGCTGTCTAAGGTAACACAGACACACCATTCAGTCCTTGCTGAGACCCCAAGATGCGAGTGACTCTACATGCATTGAGGTTAGTTATTTGAGGAAACCATGCTTATGTAAGGCTCTAATGTGCAGCCGGACCACATGAGCAACAAGTTGTTCATCTAGTTTTGTCCGTGTTCTTTATAAAGCTGAGGCAGCAATGTTTTGAAAAATGCTTCTGCCTGGAAACTTGGTACCTGGAGTCAATCACTTTGTTTAGTCTTTTAAAAGTAATTTTTTCCACCTCTCTAACTGTTGCGATGTCATTCGCAAATTGATATAAAATTTCATTTGTAATGTCCCTGGCTCCTGTTGAGCTTTTATGATATTGTGTAATGGCTAGAAAGGCATGAGGCACTCTTGACAAGGTTTGAGACACACACACACACACACACACACACAATTCTTCTAATGATTGAGGAATATAGGTATGTAGGTGTTGCATCACTGGTGAGCCCAGTGATTGTTATTTTAATACCAGTTACTTGTACAATACCACTAAAATAATATAGCTTTAAGTAAGAAAGTAAACTATGAGCTCTTTCTCTTTTTCTGTCTTTCCGCAGAGTCACTTCCAGTTGCAGTTGTGTCCTGGCGCAGACTGTCCCATAGTCATAAAGGTGCAAGAACCTCGAGCTCGCAGAGTTCAGTGCAGTCGTTGTGATGAAGTCTTCTGGTAAATAAAACCATTATTGTATGGTCATGAATTCATGCCAAACCTGATATGTGTGGATTTGCTTGTTAGCCCCAAATGCTTTGTAATGGCCTTAACGGATGTCTAATAGTTGTAGCTCACACACATACAGTGCACATCTCTAACAAAGTCTTTATGTTAACTATATTAACGAAAAAACTCTCATATATTCTAGATCGACTACATTACTACCTTTTATTACATTAAAACAAAAAGGCTTTAAATATTTCACTTTATAATCAGTGAATCTGGAATATGTGAGGGTTTAAGTTTTTAATCACAATATAAATTTTTTTTTTGAGATGTACTGTACCGGAATATAGTGCCTGGCCTAAAAAATCATTTGCACACACAAATATTTAATTCTTTTACCTTTAGCTTTGATTACAGCACACAATGTGATGGCCAGTTCATGTGTGAAAATTATTCCTCCTTTCACAAATTGAGTCTTGGAATATGCCTGGTCCATCGGGGAAAAAAACTCCATAGATGTGATAACCTGGTAATTCAGTACATTCAGGTCATAAGCTGACTTTATTTTATTGCCACATAACATTGCTGAACCTCAACCTGACCAACTGAAACAACCCCTGATCATAACAGGCTTATACAGTGGAACCTTGGATTGTGAGCATAATTCGTTCTGTGCTTGTATATCAAAGAGAATTTCCCTCATAAGAAATAATGTAAACTCGGATGATTCGTTCCACAACCCAAAAATAGTTCATACAAAAACAAAAAAAAAAACCTGCACTTTACCTTTTCAAAAGATTCATTGCTGTAGGAACACACACACACACATACCAGTTTACTGATGGAGACACAAACGCAGAATAAAAGATGCTTTACACGCAAACATGTGGTCAGTGTTATGGTAAACAGTACACGCACACGCTGAAGTTATCTATACAAGTGACACGCGCTGAGACCGAGCATGGGGGACGATTTCCCACAATTCCGCAAGAATAACCACTGGCTCAGTTGCGATTATGTGACACTCAGCGTAAAAACAAGAAGCGCATGCGTGATACATGATACTCGGTACTCGTATATCAAGACTTGCAAGTCACAATTAGTTTAAAGATTTTGCTCGTCTTGCGGAACGTTTGCAAACTGGGTTACTTGCAATCCAAGGTTCCACTGTACAATGGGCACTACGCGTGATGGGTCCATAGATCCCAAATCGCGTTATACGCATCCCCGCCAATGCACCCATCGCTCTGGAATAGGACCCGTCTGAACTCATGGCCCTGAGACCACATGAGCTTTATTGCTACAAAGTCCAATCTTTGTGATACCTAGCAAATTCAAGCCTTTCTTATAGCCACACTACTGTTTAGTCCCAGTATGTGAGTTCTCATCTCATTGTGTGTGACATGTGTAAATGTTCTTACTTTCACTATTAAACATAGCTATGTTTTGTTTTTGCTTTTTTTACTGTTCATTTTTTTACCATGCAACTTCACCAATGATAAAAGTGATCTACATTTTTATTTATTTATTTTTGACCACATTTCTTCCACAAAGTTGATGGTTCAGCGATATCCTTCAAGGTTTTGATAATGTGTTAAAGGGTTCTCAACCTAGTTCCAGTCATTTCAGATCTCCTTAGTTGTTTTTTTGGCTTAATGCAAACCCAATAATTTGACCCTTCTGAAACTGTGACTTTTTTTTGCAGGGTATATGTAAGAGTATATATATTTATTGTTTTTTCTGTCTTTTGTTTTCTAGTTTTAAGTGCAGACAGATGTACCACGCGCCCACAGATTGCGCTACCATCCGCAAGTGGCTCACTAAATGTGCCGATGATTCAGAGACGGCCAACTACATCAGTGCACACACTAAAGACGTGAGTAAATTTGCCAACACTAAAATTCCACTTGCATACACACACACATACACACACACACACACTCCTTAGCATTCTCATGGGGGAAAATAAATCGTTGGTGATGGATTGTTTTGCTGATCTGTCTGTCTCTCTCTCTTTCTCTACTCTTATTCGATTGTAGTGTCCCAAGTGCAATATCTGCATTGAGAAAAATGGAGGCTGCAACCACATGGTGAGTATTGTGTATGTTTATATGTGTGATATACTAGACCTTTTTTTTAAGCTTACATAGTTTATATTAGTGCCTGATGACTGACAGCTATAAAATATGAGTATGTTTAAGAAGTAGGTTGTGTGGGTACACTACTCAAAAAAAGATCTCCGAAATGGTGGCTACGATTTGTTTTCAAGGCATGTGATCGAGTGGTGAAATCATATTTAAGCAGGAAAATACCTTTGTTCTGTGCTTAGATAAGCTTTAGATTAGATAAACTAAAGGTCATGACTGTAAGCAAGACGTACTGGACCAGAATGTTAAAATGTCAAAGCAAAGTTTGCAGTCTTTATTGTTTGTCCCTTATTTGTAATTAATCATTATTTAAATGTATTTGATGTGGTGAAAAACACTTTTTGTGGAGTTTTTTCTTTTTTTGTATTTTTTTGTATACCATACATTATATACTGTAAACATTTTATTTTATTTGTTTCCTTTATGTGCTGATTACAGTCTTTCTAAGTGTTTATCTTTTTCTTCCCTCTTTTTCTGTGTAGCAATGCTCCAAGTGTAAACACGGTAAGAGCCTAAATGCTACACAAGTAAGATTACATAATCAAATTTAATGATCTTTAACCCAGAGTATTCTGGCCTTGAACCGTGAGTATGTTTGTGTGTAGATTTCTGCTGGATGTGTTTGGGGGATTGGAAGACTCATGGTAGCGAGTATTACGAGTGCAGTCGCTACAAAGAGAATCCTGACATCGTGAACCAGAGCCAACAGGCGCAGGCTAGAGAGGCCCTGAAAAAATACCTCTTCTACTTCGAGAGGGTAAGGCACACGCCTACATGTGCAACAAAAACTGAAAGCAGCCCCCAGGTTACTTAAATGAGGCCCTAAGGCCCTGTGTTGTGTTTAGCAGTTAGTCAGAGTGGCGTAATGTTCTTACTTTTTGTTGAAAATTATTTTTTAAGAAAACAGTGGTTAATTACTGTTAATTATAAGGTTAAATTAGGTTAAGTCACATAAAATATATTTTAACGCAACCATTCCAGCTATCACAGTTTGCCCCGTGGTATTATTTTGTCTTCTTGAATTTGTTAAAAACAAAGGCCACAGTGTCTTGGGTATACGTTTCATGTTAAGGTCCATTGCATGTTTGAGACAGCTTTCAGATCCAGGCATGAGAAGGCATTGTCTTAATGTTTGTTTGTTTTTTGTTTGGTCAAAAGCATTTCTAAACACTACTCTGCGAGAAAATCTAATAAAATTTAAGCATAACACTTTGGTACAAAAACGAATTGCTAAGTTTCTCTATGTAATGTGATACTCTATGTAATATCTGTGAAATATTTCATGTGTGTGTTTGGATTTAGAGCTTTTTTTCCTGCAGCTGGGAACAGCACCAGACAATTAAAGAGATCGAGTTAATTCCATGAACACCATGTTCCTGCTGTTGATTGGTCTTGGTTAGACTACAGACAGGCACTAAAATGTGTGTGTTTGGATGTGTTTAGTGGGAGAACCACAATAAGAGTTTGCAGCTGGAGGCTCAGACGTATCAACGCATTCAGGAGAAGATTCACGAGAGGGTCATGAATAACCTGGGTACCTGGATTGACTGGCAGTACATGCAAAATGCTGCCAAGCTACTGGCGAAGGTAAGTACAATGTACTATTCTGTCTGTAAGGAACATGCAGAAGAAAAAAATGCAACAATTGGCACCCATGTGTCAGTAATAATTTTATGACATCATGCTTTGATTTGATTGACTGATGGGATGTGTTATCACTGTGTGTATTGTTTTTTTTTTCTCCTCTTAGTGCCGCTACACACTGCAGTATACCTACCCTTACGCCTACTACATGGAGTCTGGACCCCGCAAAAGACTGGTGAGTGGCACTTCCACCCAGAGCGTGTGCATATTTAAATAGTATATGTATACAGGCCATACATTTTATTTTAATTTTATTTATTGATTGGTGTGATGAAAGCAGAGACCCGGTTCAGCTGCTGCTGGTGTGATTTTTATTGAATATGTAGTTGAATGGCAAAAACGTAAACCCAGTCACCTGAATGGATCAGGATTATTTATATTAACTTCAGGTCAGGTTTGAATTCCCACCTCAAGTCTTTGTTCATGGAGTTTTCATGTTCTAAGATAAAATTAACCCTTTCTTGGTCGGTTTGATCCCACAGTCAAAAGACGTGCATGGCTAGGCTAACTGGCATTTCCGAATCGCCTGTAATGTGTAAGTGAGTGTGTGCATTTTTATGGATTAGTTAGCTAGTTTAGCT
The DNA here is from genome assembly GCA_030014345.1 of Clarias buthupogon. Taxonomy (NCBI): domain Eukaryota; kingdom Metazoa; phylum Chordata; class Actinopteri; order Siluriformes; family Clariidae; genus Clarias; species Clarias buthupogon. The sequence goes on along the minus strand of JAQMYK010000039.1, from coordinate 8,946,754 downwards.
TTTCTGTTAATTTATGTTGCACCTTGGTCCTGGAGGAACGTTGTTTCGTTTCACTGTGT
>JAQMYK010000039.1:8889393-8901321 GCA_030014345.1 Clarias buthupogon | reverse complement strand
CCCTAATGGTAGAAACTATGGCTATGTTTAAAAGTGAAAGTAAGGGCATTTCCACACGCAGAAAGCGATGAGAACTCGCGGGTTGGGACTAAACAGCTGTATGGCTGTAAGAAAACCACTTGTTAGTGAGACTAATTAGGAAAAAGTTCTGGTTGACCCTGTTCCAGAGCGAGTGGTGCATGAGGGTGATGCGGATGAAGCAGATGAAGCGATGCACTCATCATGCATAGCGTCCACTGAACAGGCCTCTGGAAGGCAGTGTTATGATCTGGGGCTGCTTCAACTGGTCAGGTCTAGAGACGGCAACATTATGTGGTAATAAAAGTCAGCTGACGACCTGAATGTACTGAACGCCCAGGGTATCACATCTATTTAGTTTCTCTTCCCTGATGGAACAGGCAATATCTAGAATTCAAGTTGTGAAAGTGCGGTTCTGGGAGCATGATGAATCATTTTCATACTTGAATTCACAACCACACTAATTCAAGCCAAAGTTTTGGAGTTTCTGTCTTTTTATTTATTTTTTTGGCTGGGCATTGTATAATAAACCCTTCCCCATAAATCTTCCCCTACAGTGCAGCGAGAGGCATTGTGTCACCTGGCTCAACTGGACAGAGCTATAGAAGACTTTCCTGTGAGTCCCATGCGGATGACATCATCACTTTATATACAGTATTCAGAACATACATATATGTTTTTGCACGTGACCATATTTCTTTTTATTATACAAAAAGAAACAAAATGTATTCATCAGGATTCACACTAAAACTGTTGGATCTTTTGACTTGGTTCGTTTGTATTCATTAGCAGTTGTGACAATACAGTATATATTTGTGCAATATAGTCGATCTGTGATTTCTGCAGGCGTCCACGGCTACAGTGCTGCATGTGACTTCCTGTCAGGACGAGTTCCGACAACAGCAGACCGCTATGCTTTGGAGAGCCACCAGCGCCATGGCAACTCAGGTTTTTCTCACGTCTTCACAAAAGAGGAATAAGAAATATTAACACCAAAAAAAAAAAGGATATCCGTTTCATTAAAGCATACACAGTAGACGCTGGTCTATCACTTTCTCTTTCTGTCTTTCTCTCTCTCTCTCTCTCACACACACACACGCACACTCGCACACACCTCTTACACATACGTTATGTGTCGCAGCCTGTGAACTCCATTTACGTGATGTAACTTTGACATCATTTTACTGTATGTACGAGTGTGAGTCAAAAATGATCCGCACTCCAGTTATATTAAAATGTCTGTTGGTTGCACTTTCTGTTCAAGGCTACTGTCTCTCCAGTCACTGCTGTGCAAGTGTTAACATGTTACATCAGGTCATTTGTAACTGTAGTGCAAGCAAAAAATTAATGCCCCACTTGTGATTTGCAAAAAAAGGGGCATGCCATGATTAGTGCAGAAACAACTCGCGCAAGAGCATAAACCCAAAAAGTTTGGATATCTGCAAATAAACTTTGCATACTCTGAGGATACTTGGTGCTCTAAAGAAGGTGTATGTTTCTTAAAGAGAATCATTACTGGTGACGAGACATGGATTAATCACTGCAAGCCTGAGAGTATACGCAGAGTATGGGACGCAAACATCCTCAATCGCCGACCATCAGCTGGAAAGTTGCTGCTTGCACTTTTCTGGGATTCTCATCGACCAGTATTGAAATATTATCGAGAAAAAAGTTTAACAATCAACAATCGGTACCTGTTACAGTAAGATATTTATTGAAGAGCTTAAGCCTAATCTTCAGATTAAATGCAGACCACTGCAGTCCAACGACGTTGTGATCTTTCATGACGAGACACGTCTACACACTTTTGCCCACACTGTCGACACTTCGTTTTGAGATGTTAAAACATCCTCCATATAATCCTGATCTTGGTCCTTCAGACTTTTACCTGTTTGGTCCCCTGAAAGTTGGCCTATGAGGATTAAGATTCACTTCTGATGAAGAAGTGAGGACAGTGGTGCATTCATGGTTCGCAGCTCAACCTGAAACATTTTTTTAATGAAGGAATATGAAAGCTGACAAAGTTAGTGATGGGTCGTTCATGAAGGATTCGTTCTTTTTGAACGAATCTTTAACGTGACTCAGAAGAACGAGTAGTCTCAGTAGTCTTCATTACATACATAGTTCATTTTCTACTGGGCACGCAAATCACCGCAAAACCTCGGTAGGTTATGTACAGGAAACAGAATGAGCGATTCTTTCTCAATGACTGAGTCGTTCGTTCTTTTGTCACGTGACTCCCATAGACGCTATGCAGTGCAGTACACAGGAAACAGAACTGAACGGTTCCAACGAATCTTCAAGTCCGCAGTCGTTCGTTCATTTGTCACGTGACTCCCATAGACGCTATACGGTGCAATAGATTTAAAAGAACGAACGACTCAGACTGGAAGATATGAGAGGTGAGCTGCTCATTCCTTTTATTATAATATGTCCTTAGCTGCATTGTAATATTTTCATTACTGAAACTGTAGCCAAAATTTGTGGATGTAGACGTATTGGGGGTCTTTTTATTGAAAATGCAACATTTTATTTTATTTCTGATCAAAAAAACACAATGAACTAAATGACTAAAAAAAAAGGTCCGTTCATTTTAATGAACGAGATTCAAAGAACCGTATCACTAAAATGATAAAAATTTCCCATCACTATACAAAGTGTATAAAAAAAAATCAAGGAGATGTATTCGTCTTTTAAAAATTTTTTAAATTCTACAGCCAGAGTGCAGTTAATTTTTGACTCACCCTTGTACTAACAAAAACTACAGGAAATTTCTGAATCTACCTTTGCATGCAACTTAATTACATGATGTAACAAAACATTTTATAATATTCGGAAATCTTGTTAAAAATTTAAAGAAAGAAAAATACATTTAAAGATTCTGATAAAGGGCAGCACACGGGCATCGTGAGTGTTTCAATTGGTTCAACTTGATCAAAAGGTGATGTTTACTGCAGTGAGTGTGTTCTTTATATGAACTCCTTACTTTACATGTGTTTTTTTGCAGGAACATCACCAAAGCAGCATTCAAATATAAATAAAAACAATTTTAGTAGTTTTGGCCAATTTTGCATTTGTCTCTTTCTTTTTGTTCTTTTAGAGGCTTGTAGTCTGTGGTCCAGTAAAGACTCCAGGAAGTCAAATGAGCGCAGCTCAGTACCTGCAGTAAGTTATGCACTCTTCTTTAACCACGCACATACAGTACACATATGTCCCATAGCATAGTGTTCACCCAGAACATCAACACATTAACGCTGATTAACAATTATGTACCAGTGATCTGGTGACAGGATCGAAGGCACCTAAAGCTCACCCATGCCCATACGGACCAAAGGTCAGGCCGTCTGGTCTGATCACACAGAAAAGCCAACGCAACACAACCACTGACAAAAGTCAATGCAAGAAAATGGGGGTTACTGATCAGGGAAGGAAGCATTTAATGTTTTTTTAAAAAGAAGACTTAAGGAAGAGACTGGGAGGATGAGGGAGAGGGTAAGACCTATAGATGGCGATAATGCAACATACTGGATGCCAATCACCGTAAAACAAAAAACAAGGACGAAGAAGGAAGAAGAAGAAGAAAAGTCAACGCTGGCCGCGATTGAAAGGCACCAGAACACACAGTGCACCACAGCCTGCCGCACACAGGGCCTGGCAGGCAAATTCCCTAATGATCCTAATCTTATTAATCACGCATCACAAAACAAGTCTGATCCACAGAGACGCCACCTCGCAACCCACAGCACTCAAAGCATCCGCTGCCAACATCCTGGTGCCACACACCACAACACACCCCCAGAGGTCTTGTGGAGTCATGACCCCAGAGAGCAGAGCTGCCCAGGTGGCACAGAGGGAACCTTGGGCATTATTGTAATGTTTTGGTTGATGTTAATATTTTAATGGATGCTTCGGATACTTGTACCTCATTAACTCTACTCCCTTCGTTGGCTTCCTGTCGCTGCCTGCATAACAATGATGCTTGCAAAAACTGGGCCAGCCCCCACTTACCTCAAAGCACTTCATGCACCCTGCACTGCACCACGCTCAGTCTGATCCTCTAGCACTGCTTGACTGATCCCAGCATCTCCCAGGGTACAACCGAGCACGTGCATCAAGTCTCTTTTCTGTTCTGGCACCTAGGTTTTGGATCGAACTTCCTTCTGATGTCTGAAGGCAGTCACTAGCAGTCTCTAAACCATGTCAAAAAACCTACCATACCTGGGTTTTTCAAAGGCCTTAATGCATTTCTGTTAAGTCTGTTTAGGTATACTGAGTATATTACACTGAGCGTAGCCCTGCTCTATGCTGTGTCACACACTTTCCGTCCTGTCCATCATTACAAAATCGACTGCCACATGACCGCCACTGCCCCGATCTTACAATATTAGACTGGTCGGCTCACAGTGACAGAGCAATGTGTGTTGTTGAGATTTGCAAACTTTATATACATTAGGTAGCTCCATTATTGCACATTGGAATAGTATAGTCTTTTCATCAGTGTCGGTTTCTGACAACCAGATGTTTTGTGGTGAGCAAACTGTTCTCACTCCCAAGAGATTTAAAAACCACAGCAGATTTACTGCACCTGATGCATTCAAGGCACCCACACACTACCATGTCCGTGTAACTGCTGTGCCGGTGCACAGCTCCTCGGCCATGGAAGGCTATTTCGTGAAGCCACTGCTGGATAGTTCTTGTCCTGATGTTGCTTTCAGTGGCAACTATCCTCTGTGAGGGGAAACAAAACAGGTCAAGTGAACGTTACTTTGCTGTGCACGGTAGCACTCTTAAGTTTGCATGGTCTACTGCTTCGTGGCTCAGGTGTTGTTAGACTTTCAGCTCACAATAATGGTGCTTAAAGTTGACCGGGGCAAATCTGTCAGGGCAGAAACTTGTGAAACAAACTGACTTATGAGAAACGTGTCATTTAAAGTAAGTAAAGTCTTCTACTGTGCCCTGTGCCAGATTTTGTGTATAGATATTACTGTACATGGCCATGTGCTTGATTTTGTTAACAGTCTGGCTGAAACACTCATTAATTAGGAGGGGTGTTCATACTTTTGGGAATGTAGTGTGTGTGTGCGTATCTATCTATCTATCTATCTATCTATCTATCTATCTATCTATCTATATATATATATAATCAAACACAAATAATTCGATCCATTCCAGTGTGTTTGTGTGTGTGCATGCAAATCCTTTTCAGATTAAGAAGAGCGCAGATGAAAGAAGCTTCAGAGATGAAATATGGAGAACAAGTGGAAGGTGAGTTCAGATGAATATATGTATCTAAATGTGTGTGTATGAGCATTGTGCATAAGAGATACATGTACGTTATATGTGAAAGTGATCAATTTGTTCTGGTGACCTTGTAGGACAGACTTGGGATGACATCATCAGAGTGATGACTTGTGCCACAGTGCGGTTTGAGCTGCTCTCCACAGCACACACTAGCCCAGTGAGTGTGTGTGTGCGCACCTATGCATGTATGTCTGATCACGTTAGAGTGTGCAGTAGTGCATTGTTACATGTTACTTAAGAGAATGTGTGTGAATGGTTAAAGTTCTTTTTGTATATTATAATATGTTTATATTTAGGGTATTATAGCAGAGACAGTGACTAAAATCTCTTTTCTGTGATATCAGGTGACTCTGGATGTACAGCGTGAGGTGGGCGTGTCCACAAAGGGTCCTAGGGGAGGAGTCTTTGTGATGTATAACTGTGCGAGACTACACACGCTGTTCAGCAGCTACGAAAAAGGCGTGGAACAAGGTCAGGCGCACGCGGTAGTCCTGTCAGAGAACATTTTACTGTACTGTTTGAAAAAATAATATTTACATATTTATATGCAAAATGTGCACATTTCAGTGTTTTATATCCAGAACACACTTTTCTCTCTCTTTTTTTTTTTTGTTGGTAAATTACTTATTATTATTGCATTATTATTACACTTATTGTTATTATAATAATTATTATTATTACAGTGGTACCTTGGCGTAAGAACACCCTGCCGTATAAATTTGTACCTTAAGGACTGAAATTTAGTAATAAATTTGCCTCGGCATATGAAGAATTTTTGGCATACAAGCGAGCGAGCCGAACCAAGCGGAAACTAAGTTAAGCATGCGTCCCTGAGCCGTTCAAAACTTGGCACGGACAGTAGCAAGAAAAAAACAAGGGAGCCTCCCTTAGTTTTGTTTTTGAAGTAGCCGGTGCCAAGAGGAATCCTAAATTAAAAATGAATTAAATTTGTATGTCGGGGTACCACTGTATCAGGAGCAAATTAAATTTTAATACATTTTTTTTCCCCCAATTTTTCAAATACCGAGTGCAGCACTAAAGCCAGTGATTGATTATGCAGCCTGTGGCTTTTTAAAATGATACACTCGTTTTAATTAATGTGTAATGACTCTCCTGCAGGCGTCTATCCCGAAATCCCTGCTGGCACAGAGTTGGATTTTTCCTCTCTAAAAGAGGAGGTAATTGAGCACGGCATTGATTTTATACAAAGTTCTAAAGAAATCATTGCAAAAATCGTTCAAATCCCCTGCAGTAAAATCATGTCTCCACTAGGGGGAGTGGCTTCTTCTTTTCAATTACCTCATTCCATTCTCGGAGCTTCTGGACCAATCAGGACAGACACTGGAGCTGGAAGGAGCAGGAGCCAGAGTTAATTTAAGAACAGAGCAGGTTTGTCGTTCTGTCAGTTTTCTGAAACACCACTAGATGTATGTTTTGTGACAATCTACATGGAAATGCATTTATTTTATTGTCTTATATGTTAAATAGAATAACAATAATATTAAAGTCAGTATTGAATTCCCTTGTACTGTATCGTCAGGATGTCTCTGTTTTGTCAGCTTTGTCTTTTGTATTGTGCAGGTCTGCAGATTCCTGGTGTCCCTCAGTAAAGACTTTAGTTCCTATTATAACAGGGTCCATGTACTTGGGGTAAGTCTCCTATAGCAGCATGGAAACATTGATTAATGTAATTTAAACAGTTCACATGGAGTTCAGTGACATTAACCTCCAACCCTTTCTTGCATCGTCACACTTTTTTCCCTCTCATCTTCTTATCTTTTTTTTTTAAACGATCCATCTGGCTACCTTCCATCTGCTTTTTCTTCTTCTTTTCTTTCTCCATCATCTCTTCTCTCTTTCTTCCTCTGTCCCTCTGTCTCACTATGTAGGAGCCGTTACCTCATCTTTTTAATCAGATGTTTTGCCGGCTGTTGTTGCTGAAGGCTTTGAGGGAACTTTACCACAGCGCCTTGGCTTCATTAAATCTGCCCCCGATTCCACAGCTATAGCCCCGGGCCATTTGACACCCCAGTACGTCTAAACGAACACTCCGTATTACATAGAAATGTGCCTGGAATGGTTAAACATAAATAACTAAGAATATACCTGAAAAATTGCTCCAAATCTTCTATGATCATCCAGAAACACACCAAGAAGTATTAAACAACTTGTCCGGGAAGTAATGTAATACACTGCCTTGCCAAAAAAAAAGAAAAAAAGTCACCATTTCAAAACGGTCAAATTATTGGTTTGCATTAAGCAAAGAGAATTACTGCCTGATATTTTATTAAAACCTGGAGGAATAATGCTGAACCATAATTGGATCACTTAAATGCTTGCATAGTAAAAAAATAACCAGTAGAAATCACAGCCATGTTTAATAGTGAAAGTAAAAGCATTTTTCGCACATGGTGCAGCTTGTATCTATCGTGCATACCGCTCAGTGTACAAACATCTGAATGTAGTGTTATGACTTGAGGTTGCTTCAGTTGGTCAGGTCTGAAGTCGGTAATGTTATGTGGCAATAAAATGAAGTCAGCCGATGACCTGAATGACCAGGTTATCACATCTATGGATTTTTTTCTTGCATTATGGCACGGGTATACTCCAGGACTCAAGTTGTAAAAGAGTGGTTCTGGGAGCATGAGGAATCATTTTCCAGCACATGGCATGCCATAATCCAAGCTAAAGGAGATTGAATGAAATATTAGTGCTGTTTTTTTTTTTGGTCAGACAGTGTACTTGCTCTGGGTCCTTTATCCTTAATTTCATTTATCCCAAACTATGATATTTAATTTAATACAACTAAAAAAGTCAGAATTTCTATCAGCAATTGTCTGCAGAAAACACATAACATCCACAACACAATTTTACACAATAATAAATACTGCACCCTAACTGTCCTTTGTTATTGTTATGTGTTTCCCTTTACACCACAGTCTCTGTTGTGCTTGTTTTACTAGTTCCTTGTTTCTATAGTAACGGCTCATTAACAGGGAGTTGTGTAGTGGAAGTTCCACACGCAAAGTTTAACAATAAACAGGTTTCGAAATGTGTTGTATATCAAAAAAATTGTCCATTCATTGATATGATGCGGTTTGCTGTAAATGGAGTTTCATTTTGCAAAAGAAATACTGAGAGTGTTAGAGCTTTATGACCAGCTGCATATTTTTGGTCTTAATTACTTTATGATAAAGTGGGAATAAAAACAGGCTGCTGATGGAATGCATAGTCACATCTTTTAAAATTTCCTCCTTTTATTTCACCTCAGAAGTGCTGCCACTGTTTCAGTTCTCTTGGTGCGGTTTTTGTACTTCTTGGTGCTTTTTATCTCACTTGTCCTTTTATTGTGTATTGAGACCTTAACACATAAACACAAACACTGATCATCACTCACAGTTGTGCATTACAGAATAGGGTTTCAATAATGTGTAATAAACTGTATTTAATACATTCATGTATTTAAATTAAGTACACTTATAAAATATTTAAAATTTAAAAATGTTATCTTCATATTTAAATTAAAATGTCACTTATATAAGTAATACATTTAATACTTTTTTTTTTTTCTTTTAATATAATATGTTGTGTACTGTTGAAGTAAGTTATATGTATTCATTGATGTTTAAATGTTAAATATACACTCTTGCATTGGTTGATGTTTATTCAAAACATTCAAAAAAATGTATCCACATGCATAAGTGGAGGTTATAGTGATTACGGTATAGTGATTAGCGGTATAGTGATTAGCGCTGTTGCCTTGCACCAACGGGGCCGAGAATTCGATTCCTGCCTCGGGTCGGTGTATGGAGTTTGTATGTTCACCCCATGCTTGGTGGCTTCTCTCCTCACAGTCCCTAAGACTAATTGGTGTTCCATGGTGTGTGCATCTGTTCCCCGCCTTATGCCTGGTATAGGCTCCGGCCCCAGCGATAGCAGTATAAACTGGGATAGACAGGCTAAGCAGTATAAAAGATAAATGATTGAATGGATACAAAAAGTGCAAAAGTCATTAGCCACCCCTCATTTCTTCATATTGAATTAAATTAAGTGATGTGGATTCAAGAAATTTTAACAAATGTTTTACTGCGACAGGCTGCAATGTGCCTCAACACACATTTAAAAAATTTATTGTTTATGTAGCAACCTCATTTCCCCTCTCGTCTGTTCCAACCATTCAGCTTTCAGCATCACCGGTATACTAGTCAAGGCATGATCACCATTCATCATCTGCACCTGTTTGTCACTGATTCATGCCTTAGGTTAGATGGGTTTTTATGCTTGAATGATTCATAGTACACACACACACACACACTAGAGAAACATTCCTCTGAAACTGCTCAGGTAAAGAGACTGGGGAACTATTCCTCAAGGCTACATTAAAAATACAAGAACGTCTGGCTCTTTGGAAGCAAAATGGGAAGAAATGAGGGACAGCTCAAGACTATTGCACACTCTCTCTCACTCCACCATTGTCTATACAGTACAACTTTATCGTGTATACAGGGTCTTGGGGGCCTTGAGCCTAGGCCAACAGAACTACTGTAGCACACAAGTTGCGGTACACCCTGGATGGCGTGCCAATCCATCACAGGGCACACACACACACTATTAACACACTCTGGGCAATTTGGGAATGCTGTCTTTGGACTGTGAGAGGAAACCGGAGTACCGGGACGAAAGTCACCAGGCACTCGGACCCGAGGCAGGAATCGGACCCGGACCCTGAAGGTGCTAGGCACTAAACCACCGTCTCGCCTGACTATTGCCCAGTACTGTATAAATCATTATTACATAAATTTTAAAATGCACCTAAACATTTAAATTTTTGTCACTTAATGTGTCCACAACCTTCTTACTTAAGTCATTATTGTGTGAGCTTAATTTTATTAATTGACAGTTGGAACATTCGATGATGTACTGTAGATGACCATGTCAGTACAGCATTTGTTCCAGTCCACCATGAGCCACCACGAGAGTCCTGATACAGACTGACTCCTGTAATAATAACTGGAATTTTTATTACTTCCTGTGACCTTTATTAGTCTGGTGTTATCATTAATCCACACTTGTCACAACAAGCCAATGCTGTTCTTTCTATAGCCTGGATCTGTATATCTATCCTCTATGTTCCACATCTTTAACTCAAGAGGTAAGGTCACTTCTTGTCCATGATAAGTGTTTGCTCATGTTCCTCGGAGGACGTGTGATTTACTGTATATTGTGTGCTCGAGGTGAAGTTGCAGCTTGTAATTAACTGCCTACAACTGGTAAAAGCTACTGAAAATGCCTGAGTTCCCAACCTGAGGAATACTTCTCCACTACCAGTACTTCCCCATTTACAGAGCGATGTTGAATCAACATGGTTCAAGATGCTCACTTTGTGACCTGTTTACTATTCCGCTTAGCTGCTTTTAATTCAGTTTGTGTCAGTATTGCATGTAAATGCGTTAAAATACAGACACATTGAATGTTTAAGTCTAATCGCTGTTCTCACTATAGCAATAGCTAGCTACTAATGCTAGATGCTATTGTCTGTTGATGTTGCTGTGCTGCTATTTTTTACATTTATGGTAAAACAGTACCAATATACGCTCAGGCCTGTAGCTGTTAAAATGCAGATAAACTGATTGATGTGTGTTACATGTTTCAAAAGAGCAAACGGAGGATGTTTTAGTTAAGTATGTCAAGGTAGGAAATGACATTGCAACTTAAAAATTTCCACAAACGCAGCATAATGTTGGAAATATAATTGCTTTTATCTCGCGTATCCTGTGTTTATTTTGTGTGTAGCTTGTGCAGGTCCTCAGAAATGATTGCAAGATGCAATACAGATATAAACGCTAAGGGAAGTGTAGCTAGCAGAGATGTCACAAAATGGCGGAAAGTTTTGAGGTGAAGTTGTATACTGTATGATCTATCTTTATCACTGCACAGTGACAAATATACATATCAAATCAGTACCGTATCTACAGTAGCTCCTGGTGTGACCATGTTTGTCTCTGGTGTGCCCCCTACAGCAATCCTTGAGTAACACACATTGTATATATTGCATGCAAGTACAGTATGTGAACAAACAAATTCATGATGTTGGTGGTTGACTATGGGAATGCATAGTTTAACAGCAAGTATATCTCTGGCTTTAGGTTACCTGAGCCCAATTTCGCTATGTAAAGTAATTTTCGTATGAAGATTGGGTGGGTGGGTTTATGCTGTATTAGAAAAATAATTTTTAAAAAGTGGCATGATGTCTTTTTTTTTCTTTAAAGGGTAATAGGTTGAGTTAAAATATAATTGATAATTTGATATTTTGATAATTTAGAATATTTTTTTCTGTACCTTGAGACAGCCAAGCCCTGATGATGTATTTAATGCACAATGCTCCAGCTCCAGAATCTACAGGTTCAAATAGAGTTGGCATTTTAACTCCAGTTATCATTAGCAAAACTATCATGACGTCACGTTGGATTGCGGCTGAACGGCCAAATCCCCCCATACATAATTGTAAGTTTTCCAGAAGATTGGAGCAAAGTGAAGACTATCACCTCAGAAGGTTCAACAAGCATGTATGTTCATATACAGTAGCATACAATGATGATTCAAATTATT
>JAQMYK010000039.1:8688782-8700554 GCA_030014345.1 Clarias buthupogon | reverse complement strand
ATCTCAGAAGAGTAGCTCCATATATATCAACAACTGTTCATCTTTATGAAGTAACAACACATTTTTAATCACTTAAATAAAAAAAATAACAATGCTCAAGGTAGGCCCTGCTACAAAATGTTATGAATGCTCTTTTTGGTTGCCATAATAGTGGAGATCCATAGCATGGGAAACGTGCATTCTTTATTTTTTCTCCCCTGCTTGTCATACACAGGGTGCAACTTGCCTATATGACCAAAAAGGGGCAATTTGGACTTTATTATTCGTATGCCCAACAAGGGGCACCTGGTTCCCTTGGTTGGTTAAAGAGAGACAGACAGAAAGGATTTAGTAGCGGTTCAAGTCGGTGGCTATGGCAACATGGCTTTACCTCTGGCCTCGAAATAAGGAGGACTGAAAATAGCGCAACCCGCAATAGGGAGATCCAACAACTGTGGCATAAGTGCACTCCTGAGCTAAACTGGGCCAATGAGCCTTTCTAGGTATCTCCAGAGGAAATGACTGCGATGGGAAGCTTATTTTCCTGCAGTCTGATGACCTATTAATCAAAGAAGCAAGCCATCTATTTGAGTGCTTTCGATTTTTTAGTTGATGCCTCTGTTGGGAACCGTTTCTATGTAGAACCCAACAACAAGGTGTTTCTACATGTAGAACTCTTAATTATTCAGTGAACTCACACAGAACTATTAAATAACCACTCGCCTAAGAGTGAATTTATGAGAACTTAACCAAATGTTATATTTTAACCTCTTCAAGTCCTGGGGGCTAGCAACCAAAAGAACTCAGCAGCTGTCAGTCTTAAAATTAGCTTTGGCACCTCAATTACTACTCTAACTGTAACCTAAAATCACATCTCTGAGGTTTCTTATTTAACGAATCATGCCTAGCTCAGGTTATTTTAGATTATTATGTTGTATGTGCTTTAATCAGATCCCCTGGGTATTAGGAACAACAGAGAAGGCAACACAGTAATGTCATTAAGCAGATGTTCATTTTGCACCATGGAACAAATCAGATATTCTGTCAACCCCATTTAATTCAGTACATAATTAGGTGGTGATACAACCTATGAGAGATGTTTCAGCAATGTTGTGGGACTTAAATGTTTCTGGGCCTTGTGCAAATCTCTTTGAGACCTGTAGCTTTTATGGAAAGCCTTACATTGTTTTAACTGTAGGCTATACATGTGATATGCAGTGATGCCCCTGCTTCTGTTGTGCTCTTGCCCTGATATTGACACATTGGAAAACCTACAGTATATATGCCCCTGATCATATTGTAAGGTCCACCATTAATGCCTCAAGTAGGGTTGCTGCCTTACAGCTCCAGAGATCAGGTTACTGTCTGTAGAAGCTTTAACATGATTTCCCCATGTCTGTTTGGGTGAAAACATGTCAAGTAGGTGAATTGGCTACTTAAAATTATCCATAGGTGTGAACATGTGTGTGTTCAAAATGCATTATGAAGGACTAGGTATATTCTTCTTTTGTGCATGGTGTTCCCAGGCTTGGCTTTGGAGCTACCATGGTCCTTACCAGGATAAAGTGGTTACTGATGAGAACTGAATGAATTATATTAAATATATTGTACATTTTATGATTTAATGGGTAAAAGTTATACATATTTTATATATACTGTATATATACTGTACATATATACGGTATGGCTTTATTTTTTTATTTTTTTATTTTTAGCTTCACTAATAAGACAGTGTATGGTGGCTTAGTGATTCCCACCTTGGATCTGTGTACATGGGGTTTGCATTTTTTTTTCTCTGTTATTGGTGGGTTTCCTCCGGGTGGTCTGGTTTCCTCCCACAGTCCAAAGACATGAAGGTTGAGCTAACTGGCATTGCGAAATTGCCCATATTGTGTGTGAATGACAATTGGGCATCGAGCTGGCAACCCAACCCATTAATTAGCTGCTACAGAATAAAGACTATATCTCCAGGGTGGAGATTATCCGTCTCAGACGATGTGGTGGCAGGTGGATGGACCACCACCAATAAGAGCTTTTAGGTACTTTTAAGTAACAACAAATGGCAGAAAATAATTCGCTTATAGAATATTAGGCTAGGCCATTGGTCTTTCAGTGGCAGGAAAGTGATATTGGTCTTTCACCATGCGGAAGGCCCAGGTTTAATTCCCACCCAGTGCCCAACCCAAGCCACTGGATGCAGTATTGGCCCCAAGCCCAGATAAAATAGGAGGGTTGTGTCAGGATGGACATCTGGCATAAAACCTGTTCCAGGTTGTGTGCAGATCAGATGGGTCACTGAGGCAACCCCATTTATAGGGGCAGCCGAAAGACTAACAACAATTTTTGTGATTTCCACTTCTTTTTCTTCTTTATTGTATCTCCAAACCCTATTCTTGGGATATCCCCTGTCCTACACATTTATTCCTCTAACATGTTCACTTCAACTAAGTAAGGGCTGTTAATTAGATATTTTTTTCCATCAAGTAATCCACTTAAATGTGCAGTTCATTGGGGAATTCCATGACCAGGATTAGGAGCCTGTGAGGTAATCCAGCACGAGCTGTCATTTTATCACTGCTTTTCTAAATTCTCACAGACACGCCCATTCGCGCGACGGATTTGACTGATACCACTAAAAGCGAATTGATTGGTCCACGTTCATGTCAATCAGAGCTAAACGCGTCGGTTGCTCTGTAAGTATGTCGGTGTGGCCACACCCCCTAAAGAGCGGCTCGTGGAGTAGCGAGAGCCTCGTCGAGAGGCAGAAACGGGCAATACGACAAAAATACGCTTCTTTTTTTTTGTTTTCCCACTAAAATTAGGTGGAAGTCTGCGTTTGACTTGCAAGCCTTTGTACTACGGAGTGCAGCGCTGAAAGAAAGACAAAAAAGTCCGAGTATCGGGATTGACACGGAGGAGCGAGTTTTCTGCAGATTTTTCGTGCTTGGATTCGCTCAGCTAGTTTAGCTAGCCGGCCTAGCGTTCACCTTTTGCCCGGGAAGCGCGTGACCATTCGCCGGTCTCGTGCTTGTGGAAGGCTGTTGTTGTTAGCTGACCGTTTGTGCAGTCGATAGCTAGTTGTCGTGTATGGGGCGTGTTCGCTGGACTGCACGGTTTGAACAGAGACTGACCAGCTTGTGAGGACGAGCTAACTAGCTATCTGTCACCCTGTCCCACCCTCCCTGCTTCTCTCTATCTCTCTCTCTCTCTAGCTTCTGCTTCACTTAGCCGTCTTAGCACCAAAGGCTAAGCTTGGGTGGCCACTTTAACAAGGCAACTTTACAACACAGCTACCTCTGCTGAGCTTCTGGAAACTGGCGAATATTATTGATGTTTCTTTAGATAACTATATCTATATAATACAAACACTTTACGTGATACACTGGAAGGAAAGTGGGAAACCCAAAGTGCAAAGAGCAGAGTAGAAACCGAGCGTCTGCTGTGTGTGAGCTGAAATAAGACAGCTGTTTGCTTGCTGGTTTTCTGGACATCAGCTGAAGGAGCTGCTTTGTTTAGGAAAACCGCCACATATATAAAACCCAGACACGTGGTTAGTTATTCTGTCATTTTTTTAACTCTTAAACTCCTCTCAGTGCCGTTTGTACCTAGTTGAAAAAATAATAATAATAATATATATACACAACATTCACGGTAATCCATTGGCCTTAAAAGCTTGAAAGCTAATCCGTGAGGCTGTAAACAACCTGTATTATTAATATATTTTTATGGCAGAGAAATTATCTAACTTGTTTTTTGGTACAAATAATCCAACTATATGATTGTCAGTTATCTGGTCTACTGGCATTTATGTAAAATTTTCTCACTTAAATTTCCTGAAGCCTTGGTCTTTTCTAGGCCTACCTCTTGACACCTCACTGTATGTCCTGTTAATTCCTCACTGGATATACGGGACATATGTTATTCCACCCTTTTTCGATTGAGATCTAGATAAATTTGTTACCTGCTCCTTTGACAGCAAGCATTTTCAGTACTGCAGCCCGTCCATTTGATGGACTGAGAAGAAATAGATAGTATCTTTATATTTTTGTACCACAGTCGAGAATTTACAGAAGTAACTATATAGTTGGTTATAGAACATTGCCATTCAGCCATGAGTATTGAGATCCCGGCAGGTCTGACCGAGCTTCTGCAGGGTTACACGGTGGAGGTGCTGCGCCAAAGACCTCCGGATCTGGTTGAGTTTGCAGTGCAGTATTTCACGCGGCTCAGAGACACGAGGAGCCAAGATGGATCCGGGGCCACTGCCAAATCTGGAGTCAAGGGAGTGATGTTCGATGGCGAGCCCATGCAGACGGAGTCTAATGGCGAAGAAGATGATGAAGATGATGACTCTGACTTTGAGCGTAAGTACTAAACAGAGTTCCCCCAAAAAGCTTCCATATAACACTCTAAAATGGTCTCATTTGCTGCCTGGAAGAAACCCTTTAAGCTTCTGTGTAGAACTCCATGGTGAAGGGTTTTCCTTTCAGAAAAGTTTAGGAAAATCTCTCAAACCTGTTGAAAGTTAGAGGATTTAACTGTCCAAAGAACTGTTCAGTCTATATGGGACCATGTATTTCATAATCATCCTCCAACTCATGGTTGAAGCAGTTCTACACTTGACATTTATGTAGAAAAAATGTGTTGAGTATTCTGTGTAATCGCACAGCCATTACAAACCGGTGAAGCCGATGTGCACAGTTGCCATGGTGTTCTGCCATTCAACAGAGTGATGGGCGGCGTTTGTGTGTGTGCGCGCCAAGGCGGGGGGTATTTCTAGCTTAGTGCTTCAGCCATTCCTAACCCTGTATACACCTGACATAAGAATGAATGACAAAATCGATCGTTTTAACCTTTAACATGTTTGCGCTAATGTTGTGACCATGTTTATTTGGTGTACAAATCAGATATTTGACAGCAGAGTGGCTTTTTGTATGCGCAGGTCTGTTAATGGATGGGATCTGGTCATTGAGAAAGCAGACCTTTTTTTCACAATGGTAAAGCAAGCGCTCTGCCTATATCAGAGCACCTCGTATTCTCTTTCATGTTTTTCTTTGTTCATCGTGTGGTGTCAGTTTTGCTGTGTGTTAATTGCTCACGTTAGCATTGTTTAAATCAGGTGATGTGTAACGGTAGAGGTCATTGACCAGGAAGGGCTTGTTTGTTAGCATATTGTCGAATTTAGAGTTGTTATTCAAAACCTGGGTTTACGCCGATCACAATTTATCTGTACAGTGAGATACCAAAATAGTGATCCTATTTGCAGAAACCACAGTTATGTTCTTGATATACTATTTGTGGTTATTCTGATGCGTCTCAAAAAGGGGAACTAGTCAGTTTTTTCACAGGCTCATTCAACCCAGGTTAAAACCTTGCATATTTCAAAATAACTACAACAATGTCAGTACACATGGAAATGTCATGAAGGTTTCAAAAATAATTATGACCCAGGAAAATATAGAGAATATTTGACATGTCCCGAGTGTTGGATGAACCCAAATAGAACAGCGATAAAACCAGAGCTGTTCTATTCTGAGTAAATCAAACACACGAAGGCCGTAGCAGCAGGATGAGTATCACTGACTGACTCAGCAGCTGTGAGTAGGAACTAATATCTGGAATCTGAAAACGTGCATCTTCCTCTGTGTAGAACTGTTTCGCTGGCTCACACTCGCATCGGTAGAAACCACATCGTTTCCCTTCTCATTTGCATACAGTTAAACTCCGCTCAACGTTTGTGCCAGCTCAAGTTGAAACTAAATTGCTTTTGGCTGCTTTGTAATGTCACTGGTGGTGCAAGGTGCTGCAGGGTTAGACTTTCTCACAAGAAAAACAGCAAAGGCTCATCTGACACATCCTGGAAATTGAAATTCCTTAAAGATACATTTGTCATCTAAAACCCTTGTTATTAAGTATCACATGATATAAAGTTTGTAGACACCAGAGAGAAGGCTGAAGACAAGGCCAGAGGTGGCTCCACTGGCGTGATGCAAGGATAATTACGATGACTATAGATGACTGTGAACCTAATGAGGAAGTCATGAAGACACAATCTATATAATGTGTTTTGAGTTGGAGAGAGCAAACCGCTTTGGTCCCTTTCACCCGGATATAGATAGTTTTAAAAGCATTTATTTGTCCTCTGCATTTTAGCCTTCCGCCCACATAAAAAATGTGTTTTTAATGACTAAAAATGAAGCTTTTCAAAACTAGACCTCAAGGTGGAGATTTTTTAAAATTTATTTATTTATTTTTAAAAGGAGTCTTCAAGTTATTTTTTTAAAAGACTTTTTACAGTTTTTATGTGGGTAAGAACATGCTGTTGCTATTCTGCAAGTGTAATGAATGCACCAAGTCGTTTGGGCTGTCTCAGGCCTATCTATTTAAAATTTTTTATTTTGATAATGTGTTTGCTTCTCTTTGTGATTACACCATCCCATGGAGAATATGATATAGACTCTACTGCACATGGGAATCACCACGGACCACCTGATATAATATTACGATATCAAGGTGCCAATTCAATTTGTATTGCGATTCTTTAAGCATCACAATTAAAAAAAAATAATAATAAATTTCGGATTCAGTGTTTTTCCATTTTTTATTTTTTATTTTTTTTGTGAACCAGTGTGAACACTGTCAAATGCGATCACTACCATATTTGTAGCTAGTCTAGGACAGATAGGCCTACATGCTCGCTTAAGTTAACTTCCAGAACAGTGGTAACCAACTCTCGTCCTGAATGACTCTCCCTGTTTTGTAGATTTTAGTGCTTTCGCTGCTCTATCACCTCAATTCATTCAGAAAAATGCTGTTTAATAGCTGATTAGTTAACACGGGTGTGATGGGAGCTGTGAAAACACTAAAATGTGCAAAGCTGAGTACTGAAATACAAAATTCTACCTTCTCTAGATGGCACCTTCAACCCTCTTCAGCAGGTTTCCACATTGGCGCAAGGTGTTATTCTGGGACCTATTTGCAGCGGAACAGAGATGATGAACACCAAGACCGTCACAGTTAATTTCTCTTTAAAAACATCCGCATCTGAAAGAAACTATGACCGTGATGTTTAAGCATAACTACATAAGTAGTACAAACTTCTTTTTTTTTTGCAAAAGACAGTTGAGTAACTTTTCTGGTTGTTGAATCAACTGTACAAATTCAACACTAATAGTTAATCGTCCTGATTCATCCAACTTCTGTAAAGCTGTTCTGTCAACCAATACATTTAAAATATTGTCATGAATTAGTGTTTGGATTTCTTTTTAGATTATTTAGACACAACCAATATTATGAATTCATTTAAAGGAGAGAAAAGAAAAGAATTTAATGATTTTGCTCAAAACAAAAATCTTAATCGAATGCCCACAGAAATAATCATTTAAGACTAAGTCGTACCCCTGATTAAATATAAATATTATTATGGGTTCTTTTGAGAGGCTTTATTTTTTTTAAAATAAAATACAAATAGCTGACACTTGTTGCAATAAGTGTGCCGTAACTGGCCTGTTCGACGGACATGACTTAGTGACCTGTGTTCACACAGTTGGGGCTAAGCAGTCAGTCAGAAAACGACTTTTCCACAAACAGTCCTGTGTGCTCCATTTCCGACACTGTTTAACAGAAGCGTTTACTAATGAGGTATCTCAGAGTGGAAACATCTGGAAAGTCTAGATTGAATCTTGTACTATACATGCACACATTGCTTCATTTATAAACAGGAAATCTGGGAAGAAGTAGACATGTTTATTGTCAATGTCAATTATTTTCCTATAACCAGGTAAAGAATTACCATAAACCAAATGACTTTATTCGCAGAATCTTTTCTTAAGATAATCCTTTTAATATGTTCCTGTTCCTATAGCAACACATGGTCTCACTTACACGTAATCGAATGGAAAGAAAAAAATGGATTAAAAACTTATCGGTGAAGGTTATTTAACAGTTAAGAAAGACGTGTCGCAAAGCTTAAATCAAAACATGTTTAAAATAGATGAATTGTAAACTCAGTGAGTTGCTGTGGTATGAGGTGAGTAAAGCTCTTTGCTTTAATTTTCTTTAACTGCATGCCTCATTGTGTTTTTCTTACATATTAGTTTAGCAAATAACATCAAAGATGCTCATTAAAGTTAAACATAGTAGCACAATTTGTTAAAACATCCAGCTTGGTCATTATTAATATATGAGGTTGTAACAGAAATTATGCACTAGGGTTATTGCTTTAAGACTTTTCTTACCAAATTTCATCATGCTTGGTGTCATATTCAACATTATTCTCCGACATTTGTCTCATTGTTCTAGTATAACTAGCTTCCATGTTTGAGTTGTCATAGCGACAGCACAATCTGTCACCGCCGGTAGATCTTTAAAGCACACAGAACACACTGACATCATTAGCTCACACACACATTTCATGGTAATGATATTACAAAATGTAATTAATGGTCCAATCAGTCCAGCTTCAGATGTATTCATATATGTTGCAGCCGCGTTAGCTGTGTGCAAAGAATCATAAACTGGTCTGAAATTGTTTTGCGTAAAGCTAATGTAATCTGTTTTGATATGTATCTTGTCTACTTTTTAACTGACTTTATTGTACATCTTGTTTTGTTTCCACCTTATTATGCTTTTGCACTTTTTTGCAAATTAGCATAATCTGTAAGATAATAGGAGTAACTGAATAGCAAGCGGATTGTGGTCATGTACGGGGAAATGTCTTAATTATATTACAGTCAGGTGAAGTATCTAATATGTGCATGTTTCTGCATATGTTACGTTACTATTTTCTACGCTGCTGCACATTTCAGTCAAGTGGCTTTGTCATTTTAATCATATACAACTGGTACAGTACATAATGAAACAAAACAACATTCCTCCTGGACCATGGTGCTACAAGAAATTGCACATGAATACACAGAACTAAATAAGATTGCATAAATGCACACATGCACACTTTTTTTCAAACAGCCATCGGCAGTACAGCTATTATTAAAAATAACTGTTACTAATTTTGTTTTTACCTGTTATTTAATCACATACCCTTAGTCAATAACAATGAAACAACAATTTACACAGCATTTCAATCTTAATTTTTTTTTTTTAAATACTTAATTTTTTTTAGAAATATTTGCTTGAGACAAATCAGCCAATAAACATTAATGCTGTTGAATCAGACATCAACTCAACCACTACAGCCAGGTATAAAGTAAAGTAGTTATAATTGTACGTTTTTTTAAATATACCATTTTCAGTCTCATAATTAGTTTACCTACACTAATTACTTAAACAAAAAGTTTTAATTATACAGTATATACATACAGTATGTGATAGTCACTGTAAAGTAAAAAAAAAAAACCCGAAACAAGCCAGGTCTTAAAAACAAACAAAAAACTCCCATTTTTATACGCAAGGAAAGTTTGATAGAGCAAACAAACTATTGTCATATTGTGGAAGAAAACACAAGATTTCAGTTTCACATTGTTTTTAAATGCTAAACATGAATCCCATTTAAAGGAAAATGTCTTGCCATTTGCTCATGCTGGTCTGTTGAACAGTAATATTGTTGGCCAGCAGTATAGATTGCTCAGGTGTTCAGGTAGGGTAGGTGAGATAAACCAGTGGTGAACCTTGAACCAAGGATGGAGTGATCTCACATATGGGAGTGGTACAAATTGCTATAGCTATGTTTAACGTACAGTCAGTCTGGAATGTCGTAACAAAAACTGTGTGTAGTGTGTTACAGGTGCTCGTAATGCAAATTTCAGATCAAATCTTTTTAAATTCTTTGGTTTTTACTCGTCTTTCCCTTTATTTCTCAGTATTATGTGAAGTCAATGATTTCGTTCTAAATTTAAAGTAGGAAATGTGTGACTGCCAGCATTCTATAGTTTAAGAATTTACTCAAGGATTTTTGACCTTGTTGCTTGAAGCAGTTAAAGCTCAACAAATATACAGAGGATTTTTGGACAGATCTTTGCCAACAAAGCACTTTGGAGAGATTAAAGATGGAATTTTTAAACACAAACTATCAGTATAAAGGAACCTCAAATTTCTAAAATAACTGCACTATACATTGTGGTGATCTAGCATTCAAAGATTTTCTCACGGGATCTGGAGACATGTCATGTGTGTTTGTTTATTTTAAAGCCTAAACTCACGCACACTTTGTTAGACGTTACAGTCCTTTAATAACCAAGCACTGCCCAGGCTAAAGTTGCACTAATTTTGGACCACTCTTGCTGACTCAGATTCTTTGGCTTGGAGTTGAGATTAGTGGTTTTGGAACTTATGTCACAGGCTCGCCTGCGTCCACGCTACAGTATATGTCTACAAGGCACTTACTGTAGGAGGACGGCACAGGAAGTCGAGGCTCATGGGACAGCTCTAAATTAGGTAGTTGCAATGGAAAATGTAAATGCTAATCGACAGAAGAAGAAAAAAAATGCTTACTACATGATGCTCACTTTGGGGAATGTTTCTATACTTTATTAATCCCAAAGTAAAGTTTATAATGTTACAGGAGCTTCATGTGATCTGACATGGAGAGAACATTCTCACAGTGTTTTAAAAAATAGCACATCAATCCAATTTAGCCTGGGCTTAGAGACCAAAAATATCCAAATAATCTAGAGAAAAAGGTAAATCCAGGAAATCTATTCAAACAGATGGTCTCTCATGATCGATTTCTTGTAACACACTTGACAGGTGCAGACTTACTACAGAAGGTGTATGTGTTTTTGTGTCTCTCTCCCTCTCCTTTTTCTTTTTTCTTTTTCTTTTTAAACCACATACACCCAATAATGTGTTGGTGTGCTTTTTCATAATTATGTGATTCAGTCTGCTTGTTCCTGTCTTTAGAGTGGCATGCTGCTCTTTATTTTCGAAACGTAACTTAAGAGAAATTATCCAAGTTCCCTTCACCCTGGAGTTTAAACAAGAAATCTGTTTTAGTTATGTAATATATTGTTTAAAGTATGAAACTCCTGCAAGTATCTTTTACATCTGTTGCCTTTACAACAGTGATAACAGTTGAGATTGTCTGTTCCCCCCCACCCCCCTTCTCTTTCCCTGAATTCTTTAATGGCCCTTTTCCTTTAATGGAAAACCAGTCTGGTTTGATCACCAAAGAAGTTCTGTTTTTGCAGGGGAATGCACGATTTCATACTGCACACCGAATCACTTCCACCTTATAGGAACTCGGCTACAAGTTAATGACACATTCCTCGTATAGTCCTGACCTCTTTCCAAGCCATTTCCAGGTTTGGGCCATTAATTGAGTTCTTGTCGTAGATGTGAAGCTGTCTGATCATGGGTCCGGTATGCTGAGAACTTTCTCTCTTGACGGTATCCAAGGGCTAGTGAAACTCTGAGATAAGTGTATCAGTGGCAGGAGCTGTGAGAATCTGGGCCATTTCTCCTAGCAGAATCCACACAGAAATGTTAAGCAGAAGCGGCTTATTGGAGTAAACCGTTACATAGCGCTTTCCTGGTTTCACATCTGGGTCATTGGTTTAAAGCAGGGGTTCGCAAAGATTTTGTGGTCAGAAACTTAGACATTTTATGGACCCCTATGATTACAGATTTATTTTATGAGCATACAATACAATCATTCAGATGTATTGAGTACAGACTTCAAATATGTACAGTTGACTATTTATTGGATCTCGACAGAACACATTAGACTACATTGACTTTATTTAGAAGTTTGATCGTTTTTACGTTATTAAAGAGGCTTATAAGAATATAATAATGATGAATTATCTGGTTATGTTTCTTAAAACATGCTTTGAGACA
>JAQMYK010000039.1:8677184-8688682 GCA_030014345.1 Clarias buthupogon | reverse complement strand
CAAGTGCTTGTGAGTGATTACTACAGATATTAAATGAGACAATAACCCTGATAACTTCAAATAATAATGGACAGTTAATCAGCAGTAATGGGATCATACTGAAAATTGAGAATAGAGAAATTTGCTGCATTTATCGTTTCCAAAAGACTGAGGTCCTGCCATTATTTGTGAACTTTGTGAAACAAGATAAATTTGTAGACTATTAAAATTCAAGGCTTGATTCTCATTTCATGATTCTCGATTCATGATGTTTGATTCCGCTTTGAAAAAGTATCCCGGAATCTCTAAGATTTGCTAATTGATGATCAGGTCTGATGTGTTTTCTTTCATCATAAAATCAAGGCAACGGGAAGAAAACTCTTTTGAAGTATCATACACTGGCATTGCTTTGTTTTGTCAATTACGTTGATTAATTGCAACGCTGGTGCCAGTTGAATAATTGAGTCTGTCGCTGTTTTCCGCTGTCTCGGTTCTGCAGTGTTTAACACGGTCTCGGCTGTACACTGTCAATTTGACATATGCATCTGTCTCGCCCGTGAGGAGTGGATGGTGAGACCATAGACGAAGAAGAAGCAAGGCAGGATCTACTCTGTGTAAGCATCAGTGTGGTTATGTTCCCAGTGCATACACTGATTGCTTGTATTGTACTTAATGAAGTGTTTTGGGAAGCAATCAGTACAATCTGCTGTCATGTTATTTCCTAATTCTTACTTACTCTCACAAGGGGCTGGAATGACAAGTCCATGCAGGAAAGTTAAACACACATCACTCATGTTTGGAGTGCCATAATTGAAGATAATCAGTTAATTGCCATATTTAATTTAATGAGAAAATATGTATTAACCGTTAAGGCTTGTTTTGGATGCAGTGGTGACCTCGACAATCCAGCTATAATCTAGTGTTAGCTTAGCTATCCTTACAGTCAGGCTCATTATATGTGCGCTAATTATTTCATTGATTGGAAGATTGGTCCGGAAAAAAGACAGTCACTTTGTGTAAGACGTGACATTAAACAAACAATAAGACAAGTTACACAGGATTTTAATGTTTTAGATAATTGTGGTAGATTTGACTAACTCAAAACATGTAATGCATATCTGCCCCTGCATGAAATGCCAGCGGCGGTGGCTGCTGATTTACTTGTCACAAATGTATAAAAAGTATCAGGACTTAATGATTTTTGCTTAAATACAGGATTCTGAATTTCTTTTTTTTTAATTGAGATTAGAAGAATATTCTTTAACCAAGGAACACTGTATAGCTTTGTTTATTAAATTTCTTTCGTTACTGGAACAGAATGTGGTAGTTACATGTTCGTAGCTGATGTCTGTGTTATGACTGCTTGTCTCTCGTTTGAATTACTGACCTTCCAGCATATTTGCACTGCAGCATTCTGTTGTGTAGTATAAATCTGTAATCGTATTAGGGTCCCAAGAGCACAGTGCATCCTCCTATTGCTGAAAGCAAACTATCAGTGTTAACAGCTGGTTAAATCATTAACTTGATAAATACAATCTTGATTAATGTGCATCACTGCCAAGTTTTAAGTGAGGTGTGTGCGCGCGCGCGTGTGTGACTTCATGACTTAATATCCATTTGTTTTATATATTTAAGTGTAGTTTGTTTGTTAATTGTGTTCTTAAAATTAGTTATTTACCTATTATTATACTGGTATTATAATAACTGGTTACTTAATAATTTGTTCAGGGGAAAAATTATGTTCCTTCTCACTATAAACAGCGGTTTGGGTCATTTATCGAATTCACACACAGTTTAACCTTACAATGTCACTTCTCCCTTTTTTCTTCTTCTGTAGATTCAGTTGAGATCATGTTGTGCAGTCACAGAGGATGAGGGGAAGTAGTGACACTATTTTGTCACCATGCTTGTCTGGGTGCAAATGCAGAGGTCAACATTTTTTAATTGAATGCCATTAAGAAGCTATCTCAGATTGTGACTGTAATCTGATTATTTATTTATTTATTCATTCATTCATTTATTTTGTGCAGCACAGGTGTAAATGTAATGCTTTCCAAAATAAATTGCTTCTTGAATGCAAGACTGAATTTTTGTGACATTAAAATGTTCCAGTAAGAGTGCATGTTCTTGGCGTGCTTACCTGCGTGCGTGTGCGTTTGCTTGCATCATTCTTTTGTCAAGCCAGGATAATAATCTGGACTTTGGTACTTCCCCATTATGTGTCTGTGGCAACAGTAGAATGAGGAAGAGAGGACAATCTCATCCATGGTTATTTGTCTTTCACACACTCGTGTCTCAGTTCAGGGGCTGTGCTCTGGCGTCTTTGGTAGTATTGCTGAAATAGTAGCATGCTGAAAGAGATTGTAACAATAAGACAGTGTTTGTGTGTTAGTACAGTTTTTTCCCCTTTTTTAAAAAAAACTACAACTGCATAAAGCCATCTGTTTACAACAAACGTTTATATTTTTTCAAGGTGTTTTATAATAAACATAACAAATGAGTGTTTGCAGAAATGTTAAGGCTATAAACTTTTAGTTTAAAGCTTAATGGTCAGCGGTTAAAGTCATTGCTTACAGGATGGGGAAAGGCTGCTACAATGATGTTCCGTTGTTGAATAGCTATATTAATTCTCGCAGGGCTTGACATTAAGTGGGCACAGGAAACTGGTCAAGGATGGAGCAAAATAGATTAAAAATAAGCTCAAAAACTATAAATAGTTCATCTTTGACTGAAACGGGTGCATGAAATGGCTGTGCAGTATATCGATATGTTTTGGTGTTGAAAATTATCTGTTTTGGTGTTTACATAATCCATTTCTACTGTAAAGCCATGCCCTGGTTTTTATCTCTCCACACAAGCCCCGCTCCCACTCTCCCTCTGCGTGCGAGTTTACGAATTGTACCGCCTTGTTGAAATATGCTATTGTGAACCGATAGTGTTACCTTTTAAATGTCAAAAACCCATTTTAAATATTGGTTAGGAAAGCATCATCAGTGCCATAAACTGTATCAACGTGGGTTATGTTTTGTGTCACAAAGCTTTTGTTAGACCGAGTAGTCTTCCGCCTTGAAAGAAAGTGTGTTTCAAGCTTCATTCATGCGCTGGAGTGGTCATAGAGAGAAAAATAATACATTTTAAAACCAAATTTTACTACATCGAGCACTTTAAATGCTTCAGTTCACCATTTCTTGGAGAATTCATACGCAGAAGTTGTCGAGACCTTCATAATGCGTTATGCTGTTCTTTCTAATAACAATACATTGACTAGCACGGGTGGAACATGTGTGTCCATACCGCATCCCCAAACTGAAATAAAACTTAGTGAGTGCTTATACATAATAACGTGAGTAGTAACAAATAAATGAGTCACTATTTATATAGGATCTTTATACTCTCCATCTATTAAACAAATTTACTCTGACATTTGAAATTGAAGCACTCGGTGCAGTAAAACATGCCCGCAGTATTTATTTATGGGATGGGAATCACCAGTCACCACCCAATACGATATCATGATACCCAGGTGCAGATTCAATTAATATTGTGATTCTGTACGTATCAGAATTTTATAAATACCACAATTTTTATTATTTTCTTTTTTTTATTTTTATTTTATTTTGGAAGCTAGAAACTTTAAAAACAGTTGTCATAACTTAAAATGTTTTATACCTTAGCTTTATTTAATAACTTCACAGCTGAATTTAAAATGAGGAATGGAATTAAAATGTAGCCCAATACTTGTAGCATTTGTTTTCTCAATTCAAATACACACAATAACTTCAAATACAAGAGTTCAACAATTAACTTAAAATAACATTAAAGAAAAAAGCAACATTTTTACTAAGCAGCTTGCATCTCTGTCATCTGCCGTAATTATTATTTCTAAACAAACTCAGAAAATAATGTGATGCTAGTGTGTGAATGGTTTGTGCATGCAGACAAACTGTGACCTTTTGTCACCTCAAATGCTTCCACAGTCTTGAGTGAGCATAGCGCAGGCAGCTTTTTGTGAGTGTGCGCAGCTTCTAACATGGGCACACGTGTCTTCTAATGCACATGTTTTGAGACGTGTAAGCTTGTGTAATGAGTGGGTTTGAGACTAATTCGCTGAGAGTTTGGAGCAAAATGCAGATGTTTTTTGTTTGTTTGTTTTTTAAACAGATGCACAACTTTTGGTAATGTAACAGAGTAAACGCCTGTTTTTGTTCTATCACTCAGAAACTCATGCGCTTGACACAGACGAGGTTCTGTTCAAAATGATCGGTTGCGGCTGATCAAACTGAAAAACACCCACTTACAACAGTCTCTGTTATAAATGTAAAAAATCATTTAAAAATCTATTTTGAAGTCAGTGTGGCGATACATGAATCGACATGCAAAATAATCACTATTTGAAAATCAAATGAATTGATTTCCCCCTCCCATTTCTACTGTTTTAATTAATTTGCTGAATAACTGAGAGTATTTTCAGAGACAGAGCTATTATAATTTAGTATATTTGTTTTTACAGTTTTAATTTCCATGTTTTGCAGCATGATTTAAATAGAAAAATGAAAACCTGTCTTTAAGTTTTATTTAGATCACTGTTTAATACTTCACAAATGGCTTTGACTTACAACTGAACACTTGGACCAATTTGTAAAACGTTAAGAACTGGAATATATATATTGTGTACTGATATTTAGCATAAATCTACAAGATATAATTTGCAAGATATAATTTTTTTTATAATTATATAATTTATTTTCATGTTGTCCACCCCCTATAAATGAATTGTCTTTTAGAAAAATTCTTCAGACAGAATCTTGCACAATGATGGTTTCTTAATCCTGTTTTCTTTCCATCTAAAAGGGATTTTTATACTTTTTTGTGTGCTGAAGCCACTGATTTAATTTCATGCTACTTTCGAAGTAACAAAAGTCTACTATCTCTGCTGCAGCCGGCAGTGATTTAACCTCCACTCCGACCCGTCAGTCCCCATCTGAATGGACTCAGCAAGCATTTAAAGAGAGGGCTGCAGTTAGAAATGATCCATACAAACAACACAGAATTGAAAAACAACTGCAAATGAAAATAAATCCCAATCATTGCTTCAGTTGAAAGGATTTTATTTTTGTTTGTGGTGAATTATGCAGCAGATTACTAGGAACATTTATTGCATAAGCTGTGCTAAAATTTCCTTATGAAGGTAAAATAATGCTGAAAAGAAATGTGAAAATGAGGCTTTGTTTATTCATGATTTAATTAATAAGAATTATTATTTTTTAAGCTAGACCCGTGGGCAGGTTTGAACCTCCAGAGTGCTGTCTGGTCCAATGTGTTTGTTGCCCAGAAAATAATAATCAGGCAAGCCCAAAATAAAGAGACGAATAATGTATTGTTATACATATGGCAAGCTAGCTCATTGCATTACATCAGGAATAACACAATGGGCTACACTGTTATGGGGAATCAGTCATGCTGGGCAGGTGCGATGTGGTCTGACGCAAAACAGAGAACCATTACCACACTCAAGTGGATCATTTCGCTATAACGGTACATCCTGGAGTGTGTTATTCCTCTTATACCATGCAATTTGCTCACAATCACTTTTTTTTATTATTAACAAATTACATGTAATGCTTTTTAGCAGTTTGTGATAATATTTAACGTCTGCAGTACAAGGTAGTTGCTGTTTGCACTTATAATACTCTAAAGCAGTTGTAGACATTTGGTTAATAATTCAGCTTCTGTGATTTTTCACGTTGCAGAGAACTTGCAAAGCCACAGACTCTTCCGTCCTGAGTAGCCTTAGCCTGCTACAAACGTCTGATACTTAAAATGCCAAATAAACTGAAAACTTAGCCATGTCAACAGTTATACTCTTTTGTTTGTTTAATCATTTTTTATGGTGTATTATTAGGAGTGGCACGGTGGCCTCTGTGTTCCAGGGTTGGGGATGTGAATCGCACGTCAAGTCTGTGTGCATGGAGTTTGCATGTTTTTATCATGTTTCCTAGATTTTTCCAGTCCAATGCGGTATAAGCTGATTGACATTTCCAAGTGTGTGCGTGTCTGTGCATGTGTGCTTTGCAGTGGATTTCAAGATGTACCCTGCCCTGTGCCCTACGTTCCCTGGGACATTCCCATCTATAACTAAGCATTATAGATAATGGACGGATAGTTTGTTATTTAGCATTGATTGTGAGCATTCACCATGTAAGTCCCTGAAAATTAAGTTACTATAGAAACTATAACCTCTTACACCCAGTTCCTTAATGTAAACATGTGATTTGATGGCCAGAACTACTGTCAGAGCTGCTGGTTTGCAGGTTGGTCAGTGCTGTGATATAAAACCAAGGGTGTGATCATAGAGTGCGTCGCCTTATTGAATGATTTTAGAACATTTCGTCAGTGTTTCCATGTTTCTGTGCGTCCCTGATTCTGAAAAGGTCTAATAAAAGGTTTAATGTCAGTCTAATACAAAACTATTCTATAGTCTCCCTCTTGAAGCTCGGACGAAGGCAGTTGAACCTACATGTCTGCTAGGCAACTGTGAATTAAAAAATAATACCCTGGATGCAGAATTTGCATGTCCCAGATCCCTAAGCTAATTATATGCACCCTGATTCATATTGGAGAAAACTCTTACACGCAGTTATTCACAAAATTCACTTGATGTCTATCTATATGCAATTTGTTTCTTTTCTAATTCAGTTAGTTAAGAAATCTGTCTTAGACAAAAGGATTTTCTTCCTTTTTTGTTCTAACTTGCTAACAAACATACACAAAAACATGCACTGGCCCTGTTAGTTTGTTTTTGACATATTGGACAAGCTGATAAGTTGAGTTTGAGATTGAAGAATGGATGGACGTCGGTGTTCAGGATACAATCTAAATCTGCTGTCCAAGAAAAGCCACCTGGATGTTGTCAAACATTCAGCACTTTCCTTACTTTCATTCACTAAAACATGAGGTTGTCTTTAATCATTTCACTCAACATCAGTCAGATAAACTGTGTTAAATTTAATTACGAAAAATGACTAAATCTGATTGTCCTTGAGGCACTCGAGCAGGAAATGTTCCATGCAGACAGAGAGATGTGCTATAACCTTGTCCAATCGGAGAGCAGATAAAGCAGACAAATAGTGGCCTTGTTTATTCACACAGAATATATCATTTAGGCGAACTGACCTTGCCTTGAACACATGCGTTATGAACTGTATACTGATGCCCTTATTCAGTTTGGAAATCCACATTCTGTCTCAAATTGTACCACTGTGGTTAGTGAAATATGTAAGACTCCCACTTTGTGTCGTTGGTCTTATATGGCCTTGTTTTTGTTTTGCTGCAACATCCTTTTTGTGCTCACCCACCCTTGGGTGAAGTTAAACTTGTCTGTCGGTCAGTAAAGGGTTAAATTCATTGGCACACACGACGATGCTGCCTTATATGGATTTAGTACGCAGCAAAGAAAAAGAAAAGGGGGAGGGAATGACGGACGGGAGCTGCAGTATGTGACAGAATGGCCGGGGAAGTCCATGAGAGAGAGAGAGAAAGGGGACATGGGGACTGCAGGATTAATTGCAGGAAAAAGGAGGAGTGTGAGAAAAGCGTAGTCTAGTGGAAAAGTAGAATATTTTGCAGGCGTAATGATTCCAGTTTCCAAAATGCTTTTTTTTTTTTATTTATTTATTTATTTTTTACATTTCTTAAATAATAATTAAATATAGAAGGAAGAAGAGCATTTTACATAAACTTTTACATAAAGTGTGGGTCTTGTAATCAAAGCAGGCGCACTCACGTGAGAACGCAGCAGCATAAAACATTATACAAGACGAGAGGCTATAAAGGTGTATTGTTTAGCAGCAGTTTGAAATGTGACATGTAATTAATCATGCTGCAGCCTTCCACTTTTCTCAGCTGTGTGTGTGTGTGTGTGTGTGTGTGTGTAAGAGAGTGAGAAACTCAGTTTGAATTTTAGTGTGTGTGTGTGTGTGTGTGTGTGTGTGTGTGTGTGTGTGTGTGTGTGTGAGAAAGTGAAATAATCTCTTGTCCCCAAGTTGTGGTTTGGATGCTGTCTTAGATGACATACACTTGTTTGTTTTTGGTATGTTTTTTCCCCCCTAGTGCACACATGTACACAGAGATATTAGACCCGCTTTGGATATTAGACCAATACGCAATATGATATTAGACATGAGCTTTGCATTGTGGGTGAGGTAGGGGAGGGTGAGTTGAAGACCTGTTCTCCATCAGGTTGATTAACTTTTACACGGATAAACAGGTTCTTTCTCAGTCTGCACTTGTACCCTCCAGTGCAATTTGTCCTGTTGATGTGGCATTCATGTAGGCAGATTGAGAAATGCCGACATGCGTGCGAACGAGGATCGGTATCAGTTTTATCATCTGTGCCATCGTTGTTTATTTCATTCCTAAATAATTTTTAAACGCGCAGTCTGTTATGCCATGTGGTTTTCCATTGCTAATGGGGATTTACTCTTGAAAATAAGCTTTGTTTTTGTTTTGACAATGCTTAGTTTTGTCCTAACAAATTTTTTAATGATGTTGCCACATTAAAACTTTTTTCCACACCTTATACAAAAATGAGGAAGCAGCCTTGTGATTTGGTTTACAATTAACAACAACAACAACCAAAAATGGCTACAGCATAATGGACAAATCAGTACTATGGGCACCTGCTGTCTGCGTTGGTGGCGCCATTTGGCTGACGATTGATTGTCTTTTACTAGGTGGCTTTAATAACCTGCATGATTGACTGATGAGTTTTCAGAATCAGGAATGCACGGGTGTGGAAACGCGGACTTACGTTATAGAATTCTCCTGCTTACTACATGCAGTCATTCGAATACAAGAGGTGCTTTATTAGCATGTCGGTTATCAACATTGAACACTCACCTCATGGTCAGACATCAAGGGAAAATGCTGTTCAACTATTTACACATTAATAATTTACACTACCTTGCCAAAGAAAAAGTCACTGTTTTAGAAGGGGCTGCATCATACAAAGAAAACAACTATGGAATTTGCAGAAATTACTGAACTGTCCAGTGCAGAACATGCCAGCTTATAACCAAACTGTTGGGCTTAAACTTTCCCTACAGCAATACCCGTTGTATTGAAGTCGTACATTATCAACGGCCAACCATTGCTTAGCAATGCCAGATGGACAGATGGATTCTTTCTATCCCTTAGTCTGTGTTAATATACTGAAGCACATTGTTTTAACTTTTTAGCCTAGTCAGATCAACAAAAAACAGCAACAAGCAAAAAAAAGGAAAGGGCACAATATTAGATTTATGTTCCTCGTGGCATAACTGATGAATTTAGGATTTGTCCACTGTTGCTAAAGAAAATAAGCTTTTTAGGGAACTAAAAAAAATAATTATTATTTTTGGTTGTTTTTTTTTTCTTAAGTCTTAAGCCTGACGTGCACTGCACCAATGTTGCATGTGTCTGATAAAACTCATGCATGCGTGTGGCCATGACTTACTACATTTATCGTACTATTGTTTCCAGCAGCTTCCTTCCCTTCCGGATACTGAAGACTCCATCACAAAGTGATACGATCTCATTACTTGATTATAGATGTGTTTGTAGAAGACTTCTGTCACAATTTGTTGGGATACTGGAATATAAATTGAGGCCGGGGTAACTTTATTATAATGATCAATTTAACCAGTTTGTGTGTTCAGACGCTTACATTTCGTTGGCTATCTTTTTCTGTTTCCTGAGCTTTTAGTGAAAATAAGAGATGACAGACAGGGGTGAAATCATAACTCGAAATTATATGAGAGCAGCTGAATGCAGTTTCAAATATGCTTCTTAAATTACAGCTGTGTTTACATGGACGGGCAGAAGCCATTAGACCTCCTTTGAATTTGTTGAAAAGCACAAGGTGTTTTTAATGGGTGAGAGGGATCAAAAATCATTACTGCTGAGGAAATTGGACTGATCAGGCTTTTAAAAATACACTATATGGCGAAAGTTTGTGGACACCTGACTGTCAAGCTTGCATGTGTTTGCTGAACATCTCATTCTAGATTTAGTCCCCTCTTTGCTGTGGTAATATTCTCCATCTCTTTTGGAAAGGCTTGGCAATGAATAATACAGTATGGCTGTGAGAAGTTGTGCTCATTCTGCCACAAGAGCGTTAGTGAGATTATCCGCTGGTGTTGGCTGATGAGACTTTGAGGTGCAGTTGGTGTTCCAGTTCATCCAAAAGGTGTTCAGTCGGGTCATGGACAGGGCTCTGTGCAGAATACTCAAGTTCTTCCATTTAACCTTGGCACACCATGTCTTGCGCATTGTCATTGTCATGCTGGAGCAGGTTTGGCTCCTTTTTTTTTTTTTTTTTTTTTTTTGCCGAGAACTGAAATTATAATACTACACCCAACAAAGGCATTCTAAACAATTGGATATGTTTACATGGTGAGTAATAATTACAATTATAATAAGTAATCATAAGTAATAAGGTTTCAGTTTAGACGCACACTCATCTTATAGGATGTGTTTACATGCTCAGAGATTTTAATCAGAACATACCTTTTTTTGACATGAACAGAAAAACATGCGCGGAATTAACCTATTTATTGTTAATTGTGTACTTGTTAGTTGTTTACACTGTCTAATATTTACCTATTGAACAGATTATCAACGGTTTGCACCGCCCTTCTCACTTTGATCGGGCGGGATCAGGACAGACTGTTCCGACTGAGTTGTTTACATGATGCAGTTTTATTCCAATTATTAGTGGAATATAAACTCACCTTTAGTGACAACACCTTAAGGTAGAACCACACATGAGTGTGATGGTCAAAATTTGTCCATATAGTGTAGAGCCGTATAGATGAAGTTTGAATATACATTAAAATGTAATTGGCATTTTTAAAAAATGAATAAAATCTGTTTTTAAATCTGCTCTTTTGCATATGTATGCCCTGCCTTGTATTCTGGTTAGTGGATGGTAGCAGTGTTGTTATGGTGATGAAGAGGTCTTGCTTGAGTTTGGTTGTCATGGCAACGTCAGGCACATGAGGTTGAAGCACCTCAATCTTTGTACATGCAGGTCGCTGAATCTCTCAGGTTAATTTAGCATTAGAGGGCTTTTTTTCCACAGATTCAACAACCTGTACCCAACTACTTGTATGAAAATATATTTTATATGTTTGCAGTCTAAAAGAAATTTTAAAAAACCTTAATGTTAACAATTATTTTAAAGACTAAATGTTCCTGAGGTAGGGCTTGACTAATGTGACTTCAACACGTTATACAATAATGGTGAGTTCAGCTAAAGCTACAGGTAACTCAATGTTTGTCATTAGATTTTTTTTATAGAGCTGGTGCATTAAATAATGGAATTCCCGTTTATATATTTTAATTAGGGCTGCAACAACTAATCGATAAAATCGATAATTATCGATAATGAAATTCGTTGTCAACGCGTGCGCCCCAAGTCCTCCAAGGTATGGGAGCAATTTACATTAAACGCCTCTTATCGGGCGTTAAAATCGAGCGTT
>JAQMYK010000039.1:8611929-8622871 GCA_030014345.1 Clarias buthupogon | reverse complement strand
CCTTTCTTAGATCACTTTTGGTATGTCCAGACTGCTACAGATCAGGAACATCATACAAGAGCTGCAGTTTTGGAGTTGCTTTGACCCTGTCCTCTAGCTATAACAATTTGGCCCTTGTCAAAGTAACTACAGATATCTACAATATTTTGTGATGTGTTGGAAACAGAAAAAAATGGGCAAAAATAAAGATTTGAGTGACTATGACAAGGGCCAAATTGTGATGCCTAAATGACTGTCAAACCAACTCCAAAACTGCAGCTCTTGTGGGATGTTCCTGGTCTGCAGTGGTGAGAACCGAAAGTGGTGCTTAAAAGTACTTAAAACTGGTGAACTGACAAAAGGGTCAGCCAAGGCTCACTGATGCACCTGTGATCACATGTACTTTGATCCAATAGAACCGCTACTGTAGCTCTAATTGCTGAAAAGGTTAATGCTGGTCTCCAAAAACAGGTGTGAGGACACATAGGTCATTTCTGTTTGGGGGGCCTACACAATATTAAGTGAGGGGTCATAATGAAATGGCTAATTGGTGTATGCAGATAGAATAACCGTAGTACAGCATGAAGCACTACATAATGTGTGAAAGTGTAAAATGAGTTTAAAATGTAAGACAATAAGAAAAATAGCATAACACTATAATACATCTATAAATTGACTGGGCAGTATGTCCATACAGGACACACAAACAGCACAACAGAATCAGTCTGCTGATTATTTAGTTTGTAATTACAAAATTTCAGCCTGTGCAAATTTAGCACATTATTAAATTGTCGTAATAACACTGAATATGAATAAGGAATGCAATCCCCGAGCTCAAGTTACTGTCTCTGTGGAGTTTCATGTCCTCTGTGTGGGCTTTCTCACGGTTCTCTAGTTTCCTTCTATCTTCCAAAAAACGAAAAAAATGTTAAACTAAACTTCCCTGGGTATGAACTGGCGCACTCTGATAGACTCAGCATCCTGTCAAGGGTGCATTCCCACCTCCCGCCCAGCATTTTCAGGATAGGCTTCGGATCCAACTCTACTCAAACCAGGATAATACAGGTCCTAAAGCTGAATGGATGAAACTACTTCAGTACAAAATTTTTGTGATGGATGAAATCATTTTGTAAACATTAAAACTCCTGTTTCATATGTACTGTACACTGATCAGCCATAACATTGTGACCACCCGTGTAATATTCAGTAGGTCTCCCCCTTTGGCACCAAAACAGTAATGACCTTTCTATTGGAACTTTTCCTTAATTTGAGCTACACTAGCTCTTCTATTGGATTGGTCTACATGAGCCGGCCTTAACTCCCTATGTGCATTGGTGAGCCTTGGGCACCCATGACCTTGTCGCCAGGTCACTGTTTTACCTTACTTGGATCACTTTTGGTATGTCCTGATCACTGCAGCCTGGGAATAGACGACAAGAGCTGCAGTTTTGGAGTTGCTCTGACCCAGTTGTCTAGCCATTACAATTTGGCCCTTCTCACAGTAGCTACATTTTCAATATCTTGTTACAATGGCAGCTGTAAGTGGGGGAATATATTAAGCAGCAAGTGAAGCTTTTTTCCCCTGAAGTTGATGTGTTGGAAGCAAAAAAAAATCGGCAAGTATAAGTATTTGATTGACTTTGACATGGGCAAAATTGGGATGGCTAGAGAACTGGGTCAGAGCAACTCCAAAACTGCAGGTCTTGTAGGATGTTCCCAGGCTGCAGTGGTCAGGACATACCAAAAGTGATCCAAGAAAGGAAAACTGGTGAACTGGTGACAGGGTCACAGGTGGCCAAGGCTCACTGATGGGAGTGAAGATTGGCCCGTGTAGTCCTATCCAGTAGAAGCGCTAGTGTAGATGAAATTGATGGAAAGGTTAATGCTGGTTGTGATAGAAAGATGTCAGAACACACAGTGCATTACTGTTTTTGTGACGAAAGGGGGCCCTGCTCAATATTAGGAAGCTGGTCATAATATTATGGGTAATCAGTGTACATACACAATTTAACTTTTTTAAGGAGTTAGGATGTAGGGAAAGAACACATTGTGATCTGATTAGATTCAGGACATAAAACCTGTTTTGTTGGATAAATTACTTGTCTTGCGCTTGTAATATTCTGGTGTGTGGTGAAAAAGTCAATTTTATTATTGCATATATTTAGTGTTTACTTTTGTTGTTTGTTTTCGGGGACATAAATAATAAAGTCTGTAAATTCACAAAAAACTGTTGGACAGTAAAACTGTTTGGCTGACACTTGTTATTCGCCAAATTGAGTTTTTTTTTTTCTCTGTCTCTATCTAAAGCACTTGGCCGGCTACGTCATCACCCAAACAATTCTAATCTAACGGCTGATAGACGCACGGAATTCTGGGGAATGCATTGCTTCGTAGCTTGACGCACTATCTCTATTACGTGTATAAAACTACATTACCCATATGGCACTACGCGTTGCATTGGAAAGAGGCGGCGCGTGCCGGGTCTACTGGCCGTTACCGGGAGAAGATGGTGGAAACTGCAGCAGCAACGTGCTCAAAACTCCGTCTAAAACATTTTGGGAATTATTTACCGTCACAGCCTGGTATAAGATATCGGTTACCGGGAGACAAACACAGATAATACACGCTAAATAGAAGAGAAAATTCAGCGTGGGAGTGACAGGGAATGACACGCACACACACACACGTATACAGAGATATTAGTGGTTCGACAACGTGGGTGATGAAGTCACGACTAAGTTGTAAAACTAACCTGAACTAGTTAGTGAGTTTATTCGATGATTCGCTAGTATTGGACTACTCTGTGGTGGAAGTCAGGACAACAGGTTATATTTTCTCAGTTTATAAGAGCGCCGTAAAGCTGTACATGTGAGTGTGTGTCTGAGAGAGAGAGAGAGAGAGCAGCTAAAACAGAATTAGCTTGTGTTGGATCAACTGACAACATGCCGCGGAGCAAGAAAGGGAAACGTGGGGCCACTTCAAGTAAGGGTGAGTGTGAAGTGTACACTTATATCATGAATGATTTGCTGTGTGTGTGTGTATATATATAAAAAAAATATATACACACACACACACAGTATGTATGTGTGTGTTTAAAATTAAACTTCTGTTTTTGTTTTTTAAAATAAAAGTCTCAGAATCTACACAGAACTAGATTATAACTCATTAGTGGTGTTGTAAGTAAATAATTTCATTGTTGGTGGTGATATTATTACATAATAATAAATAAATATTATTATGTATAATATAATAAATAATATAATATTATTATAATAAAATATTATCATGAGCAAGATTAGAATGTAGTATTATTTAATCAATTATCATATTTTATAGGAATCAGAAGCAGATCCAGATCATGTTTAATCAGCTCTATCATAGTTAAGCAATTGTGTACAAGATATACATCGATCAGCCATAACATTATGACAACCTGTCTAATATTTACTAGGTCCAGTGGTCAGGACATGACATAAAAGTGATCCAGGGAAGGAAAACCGGTGAACTGGCAACAATGTCATGGGTGACCAAGTCTAACATGGGGAGTGAAGGCTTTCCTGTGTAGTCTGATCCTGTAAAAGAAATACTGTAGATCAAATTAAAGGAAAAGGTTGATTCTGGTTCCGATATAAAGTTGTCAGAACAGAGAGATCATTACAGTTTTGTGGGGTAGAGACGACTAAAAACCAATATTAGGCGAAATATTAACTATTTCGATTGTCATAATATGGCTAATCAGTGTACACTTTTTCAAATTTAATATATTAATTTCATATATTAAAGTTTTTACATTCTATTAATCCAAATCACATTATTACTATAATAATTTGCATAGTAATTGGATAGGAAAATTCATCATTACTCCAGTGTAGAGTGTAAAATATAAAAATGACTGTTACTCCGTTACAATATACACGTTTACACATGTAACAAATGTATGATATCAATTCACGTATCTTTTCCCTGTCAAGTTACCAAGAAAATTTTAACTTTTACCAAGCGATATTTTGATCGCTTATGTGCTACAGGTTTCAGTTTCACTACTATGAAGGTATATTCAATTTCAGTCTGTTACTGTTAAATTATTCTGTACAATTATTTGCTTTAAAGACATGTAAAGGCAGAACAACATTACTGGGTAATTCTGTGTAATCAGGATAGAATAGTGTTTCACGGTTATCAGGCCTCATTTAAAATAAGTGATACGACTGATAAAATTGATTAAAACGGACACTCTTTTCAGAGTCACAATCTTAATACAGTGTAGAGCTTTAATCTTGTCACATGAATGTTTTATCCTTCTCTTGTTGACTTGTAATAGGCTCGCTTCGACAGGAAGTACTTCTGTTGCAGCTTTCGGCAAAGGCGGCATTGCCACGTCCAGGTAGCGACTTTGTGACCCCCCCCACGCCCCACGTTTCGCCTTGATCATAAATGCGCCCCTGTATTCCATTCATTACTGTCTGTTGCGCTATAGTGAATGGCACACATTAACACGCTTTAACATGTAGCACGTTTCATTTAGTCATCCACATCCGTCTTTCTCCATACAGTTCCGAAGCAGTGACTCTCTTGACTTTTCTAACCAGTTCTAGAAGTTGTGGTCTTCAGGCAACACATATAATGTATATGTATATCAGTGCTTTTCCATAATAATCTGGATTACAAAAGAATCCATCAAGACAGAACAATTTGAATGAGATAAAAAGTGAGAAGAATCTTTTGTAGGTAGGACTTATTAAATTGTGTTCATATCTTTAATTTGCCCTCAAAGGAGACGTGGTACAAGTCCTAAGTATTGATAATTTACCTGAGTCAGATGTGCTAGATTAGACAATTGTCCTTAACAACCTCTGTGCGCATCTTATGCCTTTATGTTAGTAATTTTTTTGTCCCGTTTGCATGGCAGTAACCTCACTGGAGCTTTCTATCTCAGAACATAAATGTGTCACAGAGGTCATAGCTCTGTGCATATAAGCTGCTTTATCTGTTTTGTATGACAAATGTACAGAGATTGCTAACTAATCCTGTCTAATCAACCTAAAAGATTAATATCCAATATTCTCAATGACATTCTTTCAGTACTGTTGAATATGATTGGTTAAAAGGTGTTGGTTCTCAGACAGTAGTTCTGACTGCCGGTTTTACAATTTTAACTGCGTGTGTTTTAACCCATTATCTTTTCTCTAGTAATTAAACTATTTTGATTGTAATTCATTTTCTTTTAGGAAATGTTTGTTTTACATTTATAGCTTAAGTATCAGAACTTTGTAGTTGTCAGATGCATACCTGTATAGTTGTAATGCTTTTGTTTGTCAGAATGTCTTCAGGGTATGATTTCTTAGTAATGTGAGGTATGGGTTTTTTGTGTCTTAATCACTCAAAAAGAGAAGGGAGAAAAGGCTGGTGCTGGAAGGAGTGTTTATAGCTGTTATAACTAATAATGTTAGTGTTATCAGGAACTACAAATATAATGCTACAAAAAAATTTTTGGTAATATAAAACACTCTGGGCCTCCGCGTGGCGCGGTGGTAAAGCGCTCGCCCTATCATTCGGAGATTGCGAGTTCAATTCCCGGGTGATGCTGTAACCTCTTGCAGCCGGAGGCCTAGAGAGAGCTGATTGGCTGAGCTCTCTCAGGGTTGGGATGAGAGGTACTTCGTGCTCCCACATTTATCACGGCTTTAGGGGCGTCTGTTACCTCACGCAAGCGAAAGGAGCAGATAGTGCTGTCCTCTGAGTGTGTTACGCCACCCCCAACGGGGAATGAATGAGCAGTTCGAAAAGATGACGTCACGTGATTTGGAGGAAACACGTGATAGTCTTCGACCCTCCCGACTGAGTGGTAGTAGAAGCTTAATGTGGGAGCCCCCGTAGTGACTGGGAGGAATTGGACACGACTAAATTAGGGAGAAAATCGGGGGGAAATCCCCCCCAAAAAACATTCCGGGACAAAATAATAATAACCATGTGACAGGGCAACATAACCACAATTCATTGTTGTTTAGTTTGCAAGAATGTCACTCTGGTATGTTTTATTCACGTACGTATAGGACAGTTAAAATGTAGCAATTTTTTTCCTTAAAACTAGAGTTTTTTGAAATTTTTCCTAATTTGTTGCCTTTGATGTAATTATTAAATCGCTGATTAATGCATCTTTTTTGATCACAATGACAAACAGACCATGTTTTGCCATGGAGCTTCAGAACAGATCTTTGCCCCATATTGAATTTCTGCTGAGGGCTGAAGAGGAATCGGTGTGTACTTTTATGTGCATGTGCTGGATTTACTGCGGGCTCTGGTTAATATTTATACCAAATCCATAGCCAGTGTCAATCCAGGTGTTATTTCTTGCCTGTTTCACATGTTCTTTGATGTATTAATTGTGAGAGATTAATGCTGTGCAGATTTACAAAACTCTTAATATTTTTTATATTATTTTTAAGTACATTATTTGCAGTTATTATGTGAATTCCTCACACCATATCTAATGCAGTAAGAGCTGAACATTTTACATGTTAATCTTCTAAACACAAGGTTGTCTGGCTTTATTTTTTTTAATACTCATTACAGTGACAGTTTTAAAGGGAATCTAACAGCTGGTCTCAGTAGGTGTGATTGAAAGCTACTTCACAAATGCTTCTGAGAATAGTCGGCTATGGATTGCTAACATTTTTAAGACAGACATAGAAACCTGCTAGCCAGGACACTTCAGGTCGGACCTGTTTTTCTTTTCTTTTTTTTTCCCTCAATATGAATAAGTTGTTCATGTACAGGATAGGCGTGGGTCATTTAATAAAAATGACAGATATATCAGAAATGTTGCAAAACTATAGGTTTAACACATTTCCAGCAACACAATAATCATAGATTTAAAACCTGAAAGAATTCTAATAATTCTTAAAATAGAAAAAAAAAATTTTTTACAAAGAATTATGTTAATTGTTAATTTTTATTTTTTATTTTTATCTAATCAGTTTGTCAAACAAAAGTTTTTTTTTTTTATTTATAGATGTTTAAGAGGGTAGTGATGACCTTTGATTAGAACAGCTTATTAATAAAAGCTTCTAAACGACCTTTGACTATAAAAAACTGTTGTAGTGAGTAGAAAGTTTGTTGAAGAGCTAGTGATGAATGAATGGAGTTGATGAATTGTTAGACAGAGGGGTTTGTTGAATGTTTCTGCTTGTTCAAGACTTTCTGATGTTTACAGGATAACAAAGGGGGGCTCATTGTGTGTTTGTGTCTGTGTGATTGGTTGTTGTGCCAGAGGTCAGCTGGTTCAAAGAAGGTCATGACCTGACAACTGAATAAGAAACCTAGAAAGACAAAAATAGTTCCCTATTTATGAATTTCCAAGCACAGATTTGCCAACAGTGTCATATGACAGAATCTGATTCATTAAACCGTCAAAATCTGTTCTGTTAATCGTCTTGTGCTGAACTCCCACACACTTCTATACTTATGTATCACGTGCATACAACATTCCCTGATTTACAAGAAATGTTTTAACACATTTAAATGTATGCATGACTTGTGATAGTGAGATACAAAACAAATCCTTACTTCTCAGAGAGAGAAAAAAAACTTACTGTACCCTATTTGCACTGGATTAGTATTATCTGGGGATCTTGTGTCTGCCCCCCACCTCATCACACACATCTGAATTTCATGTGGTGCATCCACACAATATAAGTGAAGCCTGTGATTTTCGAGAATTTATTGACTTATCTCCTGCATATGATGTCAAGGCTTTGCGTAACCTTGAAAAAAATTATATACGACCGTGCCAAATCACGGACATTCTGATTTGCATGGGACTAATATCACAGGACCTTGGCGTTCGGCGAAATATGGTAGGTCATCTGCAGGGAAATTTTTACTTTACAGATGACGGAAATGGTTGATTCACACAGGATTAAGATCACAGACCTCTGCAATTCTTACAAATCACACAAGGTCCCAAAGTAATACTAATCCTGTGCAAATAGGGCTTTACTCGGGTAAAGGGTTAATGACTTAATTAAGATTGACACTTTTACCTCTTATTCACTTTAACATAATACTTTAACTAGATATGTTAAAGACTCAATTAATTACTGTTAAGAATTCAACCAATTAAAAATTTCTTAATTGGTAAGGTTTGTTTTCCATAAAGTGGGAGCCTCAACAACTCAG
Organism: Clarias buthupogon; assembly: GCA_030014345.1. Taxonomy (NCBI): domain Eukaryota; kingdom Metazoa; phylum Chordata; class Actinopteri; order Siluriformes; family Clariidae; genus Clarias; species Clarias buthupogon. The sequence goes on along the minus strand of JAQMYK010000039.1, from coordinate 8,614,714 downwards.
CTATAATCTAATAAATTAGTTTAGCTATCCCTACGAACCAGGCACTTTACACGCGTGCTAATAACTTATTTGGAGATCTGGGTCTTTGTGATTAATTTCGTGAACACTGGGTAGAGTCGGCCTGCTTACAATCCACTTTTGCCATCTTTATTTTCACTGAGTGCTCTGTCACGGTACACCTGACGCGTACGAGCCATGAAGGCAGGTTTTTTTTCTTTTTCTTTTTAATGACTGGTAGATTTTTGTTGCTTTGAGTACAGTTCAGATTAAATAAAGTGAAGCCACAGAATTTCCAAATCATAAGTTGATTTGTAAGAAATCCTAAGTTTTAGACGATTAACTGAAATGCATGTGATTGTAAACATATTCAGGAGTGTTTGGCTGTGCATGTGGTCAGAGTAATGCATGCTCTCTCTCCATGTGGTCCTCTCTCATCTCATGTCATGACTTTCTTTCCTTTTTCCCCCATTTAATCCCACATTTGTCTTGGAAGTTTTTGAGTAATTTTTCTTTTTCTTATTCAGGGAAGAACGGAGGAAAAGGAGGCTCTGGTGCCAGTGATGATGATTTAGCATCTGATGTGCTCAGTCACTACAGCAGTGCCAGTGAGAGCGCCTCAGTCCTGGATGAAGGAACAGGTGCCCACACACACACATTTCTCAGCTCTATCATTGCTGATTCATCGCTGAGAGTTAAATAATAAGATGAGAAGTTGAGCCATGTGTCCTGGGGCACAGAAAACAGTGCAGTATAGCAGCTTTTCCGGATTACGCTGTAATCTGTTTGTGTAGATATACCAGATTAATTACCGTTAAACACCAGCGCAGATTGCTGATGTAATATTGCTATCATGGTAAATTGTCACACACCAAATTTATTTAATTTTTATAAATATTATTAATCCTGATTGATAAGCAGCTGATAAGATTGTTATTGTGTACTCGATCTTTGTACATATAAAAATGTTGAAATTTAATTATACATTTCATTGTATTAAATTTTTTAGTTTAGTCACCATTAAATAATTGTCATCAACTTCATAATTTGTTTTTGAAAGCATTACAGTTTGCCAGACAGGATCAGTAAACCCATCGTATTGTGTACCGTAGAAATGTTTAAGAATTTTTGATTTAATGTTTTCTTTTGTTCATTGTGCTAAACCCCGTAATGCACACAGACGTATTATGAAGGTATGAGAGCAATGAGACCACTACATCCTGTTTTAATCTAGTGTTGTGCCAAGCGGGTGAGGTGGTGGATGAACAAACCGCTCAGGAGGAAACAGAAGACAAACTGAAGCAGTGTATCGACAACCTGATGGACAAGAGGTGACTGAAATATGGAATGCTTTTTTTACGACAGAAAAATTAAACACAAACAAAGCATAAGTTATTTGATTGGCATGCTATCAGAGGTTTCTTTTCCCGTTAGTCTTTTTTGTGCTGATGTTGTATAGGATTTATTAATTATTTGTAATTCACTAGAAAGCTGTGTGTAAATAGTAAACTTTTACGAGTCATATTCTAGTGTTCTGGCAAAAAAAACCTGTTAAAATAGTGTACGATCAGCTGGGATTTGGTACATAAGCGGTCTTTCCTTTTAAAGTGTTTTAATAGAAACAGATTTTTTTTTGTCCCTGTTGATAAGAGATAAAGGTTATGTTCACATTACGAGCCATTTTGCTCAGTTCAGAATTTTTTTTTTGTCTGTCCATAACGGTTCACTTTCCTAATTAAGTGACTTTTATCTGACTATAATGTGGATGCGTCTGTCCTATGAAGCTGCTCAAGCCGTCTGGTGTAAAACGTGCCATAACTTTTTGTGTGCACGCATTCATTTCAAACCCGGGGTGCGATCTTAAGGCAGAAATATGCATGAAGTTTTGCTCTAAAGGATGGCAAGCAGTTAGTCAGCTGTATTTGTTGATGTCTCGAAGAATGACGAAAACCAGATGCCTTGCTTCAGCTGTTTTTTCTAGAGCTGTTAAGTCACATGACCATGTATCAACTATGTATCTGATCTGGGACCACACACAAAAGTGACTCGGATTTGATCTGAGAAGCATTAGATTTGTGCATTCAGACAGCTCTAAAAAAGAAAATCAGATCTGTGTCACACTAGGCCATAAAATCCTAATTGAGTCACTTCAGGCTGGTAATGTGAACATTTATCATTTTGACAGGTGATGATTGTGTTTCTACCAATCCTTATTGCCTAACCTATTGTTTTCCAAACCTTTCTCTAGGGACCTACTTTTTAAAAATGACAAACCATCGTAACCCAATTCACAATAGTCATTATTTATAAATCATGAGACAAGTTAATATGTCAATGAATGTTAATGTCTTTATTTACAAACACACACACACTAACGGAAAGACTGTTTTATCAGACAAATTAACAAGGAACATCGTTAATGACACTCGCGTGAGCACATACTAACGGAATCACTGCTGTAAAGTAAAAATAAAACAAATTAGCCTGCACTTTACCTTTGAAAAGAATCGCGACAGAGCAGTGTTTCCATTATAGAGAGAGAGAGAGAGAGAGAGAGAGAGTGTGTGTGTGTGTGTGTAAGCGAGGATTGTGTGTGTGTGTTTGAAGGGGCACGGTGTACAATGACAAAGTGCACGCTGATACAGAGAGGGAGATCTTTAACCTCTCTAATGAGACTTTCTTTTGCTTTACACATGTGTTATAATAAACAATATGTGTGTGCTGTTCACCCACGAATACAAACACAAAATAAAAGATGTTTTAAACACACACACACACACACACACAC
>JAQMYK010000039.1:8568589-8579235 GCA_030014345.1 Clarias buthupogon | reverse complement strand
ACCTCAGATTAGAGGCGTTATGAAGTCTTTACAGAGCAGAAGTAGCAGACACATCTCAATATCAACTGTTCAAAGGACATTAATGCATTTTTGGACGCCTTCAGCATTCCTTTACAATGTAGAAAGAAATAAAAATCATGAACGATCATGGAGTTAGAAAGTGACCCCAAACTTTTGAACGGTAGTGTAAATGACCATATGTAAATTCCATCCGCAGTTTCCTTGTTTATTAATTTTACTTTTACTTATCTTTATGATCAAACCTGTGTCTGGTCAGAGTAACATTTTAACAAGCTGGAAAATGCTGCATTTGCAAGAAACCATTATGGCAAGAAAACAGAGTACAGTACAGTGGAACCTCGGATTGCGAGTAACACGGTTTGCGAGCGTTCCGCAAGACGAGCAAAGATTTTAAATAAATTTTGACTTGGAAAAGCGAACAAGTCTTGGTTTACGAGTACTGAGTATCATGTATCACGCATGTGCTTCTTGTTGAAGGTAAATTTTTTAAAATTTTTTATTTTACTCAATCACAGTGTCACAGTGTTTCTATTGTGTGCACGCGTGTGTGTTAAAAGACACACACATACCCACACACACAGTCTGCGCGCACAAACGGAACCACTTATCTGTCGGGATTTATTTTAACTTTTTTTAAAGGTAAAGTGCGGGTTAATTTGTTTTATTTTTACTTTATATTTTGTGTTAATTAATTTTATGTATTTCTTTTTTGGGGCTGTGGAACGAATAATTTGAGTTTCCATTATTTATTATTTGGATTTTTTGAAATACGAGCCCGCTTCCGGAATGAATTATGCTCATAATCCAAGGTTCCACTGTACTATAGACAAGGACAGTTGAAATCGAATAGACTTGAATCAGAGGAACATATGTGGCTTTTTATCCATGCATCAGCCCTTTAGTATTAGAGATATTTAATGCATATACAAAAGGCGTTGTAACGTTCTCATCTAGATGTGGAGTCCTATGCTGGTGGACCAAACCTTTTTTAATTTTTTAATTAATTATTAATTTTTTTTTACATAATCCTACAGTAAAATATACAAACACCCGGAAGTTATTTCCCTTTATTTTGGTTCGACTGATTACTTGCAGCAGGTAGTTGCAGTAGTACATAAAATAACGTTCAGTTTTCTATGAGACTTTCATTAAATGAGAAATATTGCCATGACAATCATGTCCATGTCCAGTGTACGCAAACCATACCTGGAAACTGAATCTGTTCCGAGAACAGGGGTATTTATACTGAGATCATGTTATTCGCTTTCAAAAAAATCAGATCTGATACATTAAGAAATGTTCACTGTTCTATTCTTCAGCCTAAACACAAGTCAGAAGCTGTCAGGGAATAGCTGCAAATTTACTTTTAAATTATTTAGCATATTTATCAAGACTTTTGACCCAGGCTGTATATTCATGACATTAGTCAATGTCAACTTTAGCTCATTTTAGTTTTATTTTCTTGCATCTTGGATAATGGGGGTATGCTTAATACTTTCCTATTTCTTGAAATACTGTCATTGAAGACCCGATTAAATTATGCTATTGTATTGTTTCATGTACAAGTACGTAGATGCATGTGATGCATGGGTCATCTAATGCATCAATATTTAGTTGTCATAATTTTTCTTGTAAATTCTTGATACCAAAAAAGATAAATAAATTAATTAATTAATTGATTACATACACACTGTATATACATATATAATAATTGTATTATAAATCTCTCCCTTCCAGTGATTAATTAGAAATCTGTCCAGTTAGATTAGAACAAAATCTTATTTTTAAGCATTTGTACTTACTGTCTAAAGCATTATTAAAAACTGGAAGGATAGTGGTGAACCATGATCTTTGAGGAAGAAATGTGTTTGAAAAAGACTGATAGGAGAGCACTTTGTAAAATAAAATCATTAAAAAATAAATAAACAAACAAAAAATAAACAGTAGACCTATGACTATGTTTTATAGTGAATTTAAGAGCATTTCCACATGCATAATGTGAAGAGAATTTAAGGGATTGTCATTAAACTGCTGTAAAAAGCAATCATCGTTGAGGTTAATCTGAAGAAAAGACTTCATATTGCCAGGGAGCATAAAGATTGGACTGTGGAACACTGGAAAGAGGTCATGTGGTCTGATGAGAAATTAATGTGATTCTGGACGGAAATAAATAGTGAGACTTGGCATGAGCTTATCAAATGCAAAAGGTGGTGCAATGAAATATCAGTGTGCAACTTTATTTGGCCAGGCAGTGTACAGTCATGGCCAAAATTGTTGGCACCCCTGAAATTGTTCCAGAAAATCAAGTCTTTCTCACAGAAAATTGTGTGTGCAACCAAATATTAAGTAAAGTGTGCCAATCATTTTGTCCAGTCCATTTCTGGAGTTTTGTGTGATATTATGTCAAATTAGCTTTTTTCCTCCCTTTTTTGTTTTGTTCCAATACACACAAAGGGAATAAACATGTGTATAGCAAAACATGTGTTAATGCAACACGTTTCTGTGAGAAATACTTGATTTTCTGGAAAAATGTCAGGGGTGCCAACAATTTTGGCCATGACTGTATATTGGCCATATATTTTCAGACTGTATCATTAGCAATATTCCCTTGATAAACAAAGTAAAATGATCAATGAAATCAGATAGTGTGTCGAGAGCTGATGGAGCTTCTGTAGTCTTCCATTGGCTGATCATCTAACAGATGATGCACAATTAATCCCATTCAAAGACTGAATAGCTATAGATCATTAGACCCAGACATTCAGTATTATTATGTTATACATAAAATCTGGAGGAGAATACAATGCACTGTTTTACTGCACAAAATATTTTATAGATAGGTAACTTAAGTAAAAGAAACTTAGAGGTGCACGACTATGGTTTTCAAGCCAATTCAGAATTTTTAAAAACGTGCAGAAGTTCAGTTTATCAATATTTGAAACAGGTTAAGACTTCAGTTCAGACAACAGTTAGGCTTCTGTATAGAAGAATTATGTACTCGTGTGATGTCAAACATGATTTTAGCTTCATACATTCCTGTTTAGTCCCTGACAGAGACACTGTCTCTACTAACCAAAGCCTTCTCCAGGTCTGTAATTAGAGACATCAGATACAATGTGGCAGAGAAAAAGAGAACAGATGGTAGAGGTGCCAGTTTACCCAAAATGTTCACATTTCAAATTTTAATCAAGTCGCTCACTGATTATTTCTGACTGTTTAATATTCCTGTTGTCAATGTTGTCTTTTAAAAAAATTCTTCACCTACTCCAGTTCCATTTCATTTGTAAGTCACTTTGGATGAAAGAATGTGCCAAACAAATGCATGCAAATATAGAACATAAAAATAGAAAAGAAAGATGATGCGACTTCCGTGATCATCTATGAAAACCTCTCGTGTCACAAATGACAAAAGTTACGCATGAAACTGTCAACTGTGAAAATGTACATGTGTAAATGATCAGTATTAATCTTGCATGCGTCTCACCTCCTCTCCTGGAGAGAAGTTCTCATGGCACAAAGGACAGTGGTTACAGTTTCCATTGGCCTCAGTATTTGGAAGAGCTGATCAGAAACACATACACACATGCCAGAAGGACATTCTCGATCTTAACACAAGCACACAAACATCAAACTCTAAGCGTAACAAAGTAAATATTTTCTACATAAGAAGTACATGCTTACAAAGAATTGCAATTGAATTTTTTAAAAACTACTTCAATAATATCATTGAGAGAAAAACTACTATAGGCCTGCTATATTTTCACATATTTTCAGCCAGCTTGCACATATTATAATGCTCATGTGGATGTGGAATTACTTATAGATACATCTGGTGTCAGCAGCGGCATATGAAATGGGATAACATGAGAAGAGGAGAAGGGAGTACTCACAATTACAGGCTGTGCTTTGAGCATGTTCAGTCAGCTTATTTCTGATGATGGCCTCAGAACAATGAGGACACTGGGCAAAATCTGCTTTGTGTTCACACTCTGAGAGCAGGTGCTCTGTTAGGCTTGCAATCTCTACTACCTAAGACAGACAGACAGACACATTTTCATCATTTTGACTAAACTCATAGTGGGCACACACATTTTGGCATATGGAACAAATGTGAATAATGCTAAACAAACTTTCAGTTGTTCAAATTAGCAGGCAATTAAGGCAAAAACAGTTAACGATAAAAGACAAGTTGTGGGTTCAGAGGAAGGGATAAGTATGTGAGTAAGTATCTAAGAAAGATCACTATGTGATAACCTTTCACTGTTCTGGAATGCAGATAACAAAGTGACATTTTGACTAAAAAAATTACAAAAGATGAAGGGTAGAAACAAAGACCTGCACCACACCGTGAAAACTGCAGCCAAACTGTGGCATGAGGAAAACATTTAAAAAATAAGCAATTTTTAAGAACACTATGATGTTACCAAATAATACCATCAGACATAATGAGTCATGACATTCAATGTATAAGGCATCACACTTATGATGCATCACTTTCACTTATTTTCCAAGTAACAAGGAAATAAGAAGGAAATATTGTTGTCACTAATGGAAACTTTGCTTTTATTAAATCAGTTTATACTGATTACGAGATGCCAGTGGATACATTCACAAGGACAGACCCGGATTACCATTAATAAAGACCTATTTTTGACCTATTTTATATATTAGAGCTATATAATAGGTCTTTATCATCTACATTCCTCTTGAAGTTTATGATGTCTAGGGCATACAGGCTCATTGCACTTCCATTTAACTCACTCTTTCATATTATGATTAACTTCTTAAAACATATTAGTCCTATCTGATTCTAAGCATTCCTCCACATGCACAGTGATTTTTTTTTTTTCAGATTGTTAAGTGTTCCATAAATGACAGGGAATAAAATTATGCCTTTTTTCCCACTCAACAAACAGGGACAATTACATTTTGTGGACACAGCCTATGGATTGGTAGGACAAATAATCTTACAACAGTGTTTGCTTATCAGAAAGTGTTTAAAATACCTGAAAAAAATAAACTCCATATTAATAAAGAACTCCAATAATTATCAAAGGAACCATTTTTCATACACTCATGCTAAAAAGTGTGGCAGGTCAATTTAAATCCAGTTGTGTGGATCGAAAGGTGTAAGTTTCTTACTGATATACCTGTCTGCACTGGAGGCATCGATACAGCATTGGACAGTGTTTCCAGTAGTGCAGATCCAAACCCTCTTCCGTAAAAGACTTATCTCTCTCTCCACAAAATATGCAAAGACTGCGAAACAAGCCAGTATATTACAACACATGCTATAAATCCATAAACAACAGATAGTTTACATTTTTATAAAAAATAAAAATAAACATTCATAGTTCACTTCAAATCTATCCAAGGGGAAGTTGAACTCTATCCAAACCATAATACTGAATTTATACACCACACTTAATTTCTACTAAAATTAAATACAACAAAATACTACGAGAGAGTGTGAGATAAAAAAATAAAGAGATAGAAATACAACTACAACTGATGCCTGTAGGGTTAATACAACCTGGTTTCAGCATTATTATAGTCCTACTGTTCACAGTAAACACCGTGACTGTCTCACAGGTACTTACTTGTCTAGGTAGTTTGGTATGGATTGGCCCCCTTTTTCATCAGCAGAGATGGAATGTGGTCCCTTTTTAACACCTATTCAGAAAGGTAGACATTAAGCCCCCTTTAAATCTGTACACACATATAAAAACAGAAATGACAAACCATCTATAACATATAATACACACCTGGTTTATGCGTCTTCTCGGTTTTTCTCTCCGGCGTTTTTTTCTTTTCCTTCCCCCTTTCCTTAAGAAACCATAAGTTGATTTCATTATACAACTGGTTGCATTATATAGAAATGTTTTAAACTAACTGCTCCAACCATCCATCTGGTCAACCTTCACACGCACATTCACACACTACGGGCAATTTGGGAACGCCAATTAGCCTAATCTGCATGTCTTTGGACTGTGGGAGGAAACCAGAGAACTCAGAGGAAACCCACCAAGCACAGAGAGAACATGCAAACTCCATGCACACAGACCCGACGTTGGAATTGAACCCAGGACCTGAAGGTGCAAGCCGACACTTTAACCACTAAGCCACCGTGCCTCCAAATGCTATTATACACAGATTCTTAATATCACAAGATCTATATAACTGCAACCTACAATAGTCAAAGTAATTTTATTGTAATTAATTGACATTAAAATGTATTTGTTATTTATATATTTAGCATATGGGAGGGGCGTTCAAATCAAACTGGGACATTTGATTGTTTGATTATCAGTATGCCGGAGCCATGATCGGAATGTCTGCTTCACATCTGAAACAATGCCCCAAACATGTGAAAAATGCTTTGAGTGAGGCTAAGAATGTATGTGGGATGTGGGAATAACTCCCGGTCGAGTTCCTGTAATGTGCAAGTGTTGTTGGTGAATGATTGTGGGTATAGTTCCCATAGACAGATGAATCTTTTACACAATTTGGTGACAAGTTATCTTGTAATCACCTCGGCCGGGATTGTCATTCACAGACGTATGGCCTTCTTTAAAACATTTGTACCATTTGAATGTTTCACTGCAGCTGAGAGTCTCCTCACCATATTGTGCTTGAAGTCTTCTGTAAATGTCAATTGGTTTTACGCCTCATTTATGAGAAATTAGTCCCGATCACAAGTCCCGGTTTGTCTTGAACCCCACTCAAATATAACTGATTAAATCAATTAATATGTTTTTTTAAAGAAAGGGTGCCTTTCAGTCTCTCTTTTAGCAACTGACAGCTAGACAGATTAAGCTACCCTGAATAAGATGCCCGCATATTCCAAGAGCATTCACACCAAAATGCCATTGCAAATAGCTAATTCACATGTTGACATGGTGTTATAAGGGGGTTGAAACTGGAGAACCCAGAGGAAACTCACATAGAAAGTACTCTATAAAGTAACCTACAGTATGGTAATGTTAAGCTACAGTAGGGATGAAACAGAGGACTCTAGCTGACAATGTTATGCCATGAGCTACTACAGGGATAAATTTGTTGTTAAAGAGAATTAATACAAAAAAATTGTATTAGCATGTACAATATGATGTAAAATGGTTTAAAGAAATGCAATAAATCATAAAAGTTTAGAAAATGGGTTTCAATACACTTGAATAAATTTTTTTTCAAATTTTTTTGAATAGATTTTTTTTGCCTTGAGATACTAGAAACATTCATTTTTAGAAAAATATTTATGCAATGAATAACAATGCTGCCCTCATCATATCCCTGTTTCTGAGAGGGAATGAAGCAGTAATCTTCAAGGACAATGACTTTATTCATGGCTAATGAACCTACACTCATCTCCCTCAGAACGGCCAGTTGCTCCTGCAGGCTCTTGATTTCTTGCTCCTCTTTCTCTCCCTCTTTCTGTACCTTTTCTTTCTTCCTCTAAGAAAGATAAAGAGAGAGGAGAAAGATTGAGAAGATATAATCTTGGTTGGACCCTCCAGGCTGGCATGAACACCATCACACTCCAAAAAGGATTTTAGACGCAAAGTCCATTACTAAGTTTATTTGAATTTCTCTGACATTGCTTTACATCTGAGAAGTTAAAAAAACATCTTTGCCTTTACCAAACATGGTCTATTTCCTTTTGTTATCAGTTGGTGGGTGGTGACCGTAATGGCTGACTGACTACCTGTGTCTGAGGAAGTCTTCCATCTATCTTGGCGATGGAGTCAAAGAGATGTCTGTAGAGGATGTTTTTGCGAGTGCTGGGATCATCCGGTGGAAGGTAACACAGTATGGAATGGCCATGGATGTGGTACATCATCTGCACGATCTGTACAGCCAGCTCGCGCACAGATGCTGCACAATGCTCCAATGCTCCTGTTAGAAACTCATTAAAAAAACACATTTAAATCATAAGTCATTGAACACATCTGAATATGGTGCTACCTTTTTTTTGTCATTGCTATGAGTAAAAAAAGAGCAAATTGTGGTTTTAAAAATATTAATTCTCTAAAATAATTAGCAGAAAAATATTCCTGTCACTTACAGTAATAACACACCGCAGCATTTAATTAGCTTTGTACATGTACTTGACAATAATAAATTGAAATTTATCTATCCATCTCTCTCTCTCTATCTATATAAAATCTAATCTAATTATGATGAAAAAAAAAAAAAAAGAAAGAAATAAACAGGAAAAACAAGAAAAAACACCACAGCATACCAAATATATCTGATGCAGTGTTAAAAGAAAAGGCCTGTCACAACAAAGATTGATTTGGTTTAGTTTTTACTGATTAGCTTGTTTTATACATCAGAGCTGTAAATTCTTTTTGGTAAGAAAATGTTAAAGAACGTCCTACAACAGCAGCTCTGACAACACTTCTGGTTATAATTTAATTAACAGGCTGATATAATCACACTTGTTCCACCTTTTTTTTTCTATTGGAACAAATAGTAACATGACAAGCTGTGAGTTTTGGTTTTACAAACTCGAAGTAAACAAATGCACAACCATCATTTTTTTAATAACAGCAATAACCTTTGCTTTAAAAGCAAATACAGCCCATAATAATAGTCCATTCTTTAAGTAAAAATTGTAATCATTGGCAAAATGCTGTGGCATAAAAGGATTAAAACACTGCAGGATGTGCTATTATAAGAAAACAATCAACTTTTGCTTCATGACACCTTCCAATGGCAAATTATATTCCTAAAACATCATTGCATAGGGTTATATTCATTGTTATGAATGTGTGGCCTTTTAATGAGACATGTAAATACGGCAAAATGGAATAAGTCAAACACGTTTGAAGTAATTTTGTTCGAAGTACCCACCCAAAATGTCCTATTCTCTCTCCCTTTCTGTCTCCTGTTCCCAGACTCAACTTTCAATTTCGCCATACACTGATGCTATTCATGAGCACCCTATCTCTCTTCCTCTCATTTTAATTACAGGAAACCTAACCGCGTCTCGGCTCAATGCAACAGCTCATCTCCCAGGATACCGGTGGCAGGAGGGAAGTATTTATTAGCACTGACCCTTTTGGTAACCCAAAGCTATACCTTTACTAATACGCTATGTTTAGCATGAGCAGAACATATGAAGAAATAAATAACTCTACAAAATTTTCAGTGCATGCCATTCCAAAAACCTGTTACATATCACTTTTCAAATGCAATTATATATCTTATACTCCAAATAGTTGTCAAAATACAGTATGTCAAAATTGTTTTATTACACACTGTGAAAGACATGACTACAGGTGCAATGAGACACAAATCCCCAACTTTTTTATTTTATTTTATTTTTTTAAGAACAGAACAAAGCTAAACCTTACCCCACCCAAAAATAAGCTACCAGTCACTGCAGAGCGCAGCTAAGGCACTGATTACAATACAGTGTGAAAATTCAACAGCTATTCTTTCAGCAAAACCTAAAGTGTACTCTTCAAACATTCCTACACTCACAAAGGTGCTTGAAAATCAGCACACAAAGTAGTACAAACAAAGGACAAACATAAACTGAAGCATCCACAACATGTGGAGGGAGGGATAATAGTGGAAAATGTGGAAAAAGAGTAAAAAAAAAAAAAAAAAATTAGAAAAGAACCGTAGAAAACAAAAACAGAAAGAAAATCATTTCTGTCAGTGCTTGTATGGTTTACAGGCGAATACAAGCTGCTGAAAGATTGCATCTTAATGTGTCAGATGTCAGCAGGGACTGCCTTATCCTCGTAACTCAGGGCTATGAGCCTAACACAGGCACATCGGAACCACCCACTCTCTTACACAAAACCTCTTCTGTTTCAAGCTCATTCCTTTGCAAAAAGTTTTTCTGTGGTAGATATGAAAGAGAGACTGCTGAAAACACAAGCACCTTCTCAATACCCTTTCTTGCATGCTTTGATTAATAATTTAGGAAATTATACCATGAAAGTTCTACAAACACAGAAAAATGCAATATAACTATCACAGTTCTTATATGTATAAATGAATGATGCATCATACCTTTTTGATTTCTAGTTTATTTTAATAAATGCCCTAAAAACATTATTTCCTCTTATCACTTACATTATTAAACAAACAAATTCTTTCTAAATAAATGAATTAAATAATTTAAATTAATTATTTAAATAAATTATTTCTAAATAAACTCTCTCTTATCAGAAAGAAACAGGAAGCGCAAACTCCTCTGCTGTGAAAAGTATCATGTGGTGGAAACTTTACTGCTTTAAGCATGACTATATTTATTAATAATAATTCAGTACATTTTCTTCATCAATTAGGAACACACTTTTAATCTGTATATTGTTAACTTACATTATGCAGATCATCTGCCATATTGGTCATTGTGCATGAGTAATTACAGCTGGTGTAACAATCATATAGTGCTGCTGATATAGAAAATTAAACTAGACCTATTGACTTAAAAGTATTAACAACTGAATAGCACAATGGTACAAGAAACTGTAAAAGTAATCAAAGTAATTAAAGAAACTGCAAAGTAATCTGAGTGGTTATTTTTAGGAATAATGCTAAAAAAATGTGAATATATATATATATATATATATATATATATATATATATATATTTTTTTTTTTTTTTTT
>JAQMYK010000039.1:8550779-8568489 GCA_030014345.1 Clarias buthupogon | reverse complement strand
TATATATATATTTTTTTTTTTTTTTTTTTTTTTACAAATGTGAAACTATGAAAAGGAAATGCAGAAGAAATGTAACTGGTTACTCTTATGTGTCTTATGTGTGTGTGCTGACTTATCCCATGTGTTGCATTTTAATGAGCTGAATCTGTTCCCTTGTAATGCTGTTTCAATATGCTGAAATTTAATACGAGCCCTTTGGAAACACTTTACATACAGTAAACTACTAATATGTAAGGGGGTGGGGAATTGGCAGCCCACAGAGTGAGGTCATCTCCCCAGTCGAAGTGTATGTAAGTTTTATGCTCATTACATGGGTGTGACACAACGTCCTCATCCAAACTGGACTGAACTGAAATTTTGGTGACATCCAGCTACAGCATCTTGGGATTCACTTTGGACAAGAAGGCACTGGTTGGGCAAAAGTGTGTATATATGCTATGAAGCTGAAATTGAAACACTGAACTGAAATGAATTAATGTATTTATAATCAATGTATTTCTTGTCATTCTTTAATAAATAGTCTATGCTAATCTATTCTGGTTTAAAATGTTGGTTGTTCTTCAGCTCAATTCTGACTGTAGCTCACCTTGTAAGACACAGGTTTGTGTCAATGTGCTTGTTGTAATACATTACCTATGTAAGAAAAGAGTGGTTTTTAAAGCTTAATCATTAATATGAGGATGTTTCTGTGAGGACACCTTTTATGCAGTCTATACTGTCAGTTCGAAAAGTGGGAAGTAACACTGGTATTTTAACACCCCCCATAGAAAGCAGTTAAAAGACTGTAATTGAGGAAGTCACGCTTTGCTGTGTATTAATAAAATGACAGGAAGCCGTTTTTTTTCATCTTATCAACTTTAAGTGAGAAATAAACATTCTGTAGCATAGTGGGAGAACATCCACTGTGACAAAAGGTGGCATTGAACAATAGTGCAAATGTATCGCTCGTGCATACAATGGCTTGTGCATATCGCTTTTGCATATCTCCTGTGCAAGTGCAGATATAGTATTGCATCATGTCGTGTTGTTGTTCTTGTCTGCACATGCACTTTATGTTGTCTTTTTGTCTTTTGTATAGTTCTTAGATAGTTTTGTCTTAGCTAGTCAGCTTATTAAGTGTTTTAGTTAGCGAGTAAGTTTTTGCTAATTCATATTGTGAATTTGTGTTGCACCTTGGTCCTGGAGGAACTTTGTTTCGTTTCATTGTGTACTGAACTGTATATGATTGAAATGACAATAAAAAGTCTACTTGATTTGAATTGACTTACTTGACTTTTGGTACTTAGGATGTAAGGTAACATTTAAGTATGGAATGGCCAATGGCAGTAGGTGTGTTAAAAAAACATGTCGGAATGAAAGACAGTGTGCGCATTGATTTAGGATATGGCTTGGATGAGGGTAAACTCACTTCTGTAACTGATAAACAAATAAGTGAGGCATTTACCCGCATGACGTTGTCTAGGGTGAAGCCAGAGGCGCTGGTGCCAAGCTGTTCCACAAGCTTTGCCAGGAGTTCGAGCCTGCTGAGAGCTAGACGTGTAGGCATACTGCTTTTTATGGGCTTTACCAGCTCACCGGGGATAAATTGCAGAGCACGAACCTCCTTATACACAGCCATCTCCTGCAGAGAGAAAGTAATATACACACACACAGGTGCATTTTAAAATCCTCTTCTCAAACCGACATTTAGAGAAATTTATAAAGCAGTTATCTTTAATACAGAAAAACTTGTTTTAATAATAAAAAAAAAAACACATGTCACATGATGTTTTAAAGCAACTCAGTTAGTACAAATATAAAATTGATGGCATGCTGTTTTATTTCCATTTATTAAACAGCTATCAGTATAATTAAGAGCAAATGTGAGATCGTTACTTGGGTTGACGGCAGCACACAAAACAAAAGCTCTATTCATACCCTGGATTTGCATTGGCTGGTTTGGTTAGTGAGTTTCTGTGGTAGGCCAGTAAGCAGTATGATCTAAGAGCTGCTTTTACACAGAGACAGACTGTGAGCAAATCTGGAGTCTACTGTCCAACATATTACGATGGGCAGGATTGTAAGGGAAATTATGATTAATCATAATTAACACACACAGCTATATATGGCATTTATTATTATAAAAAAAAAAAAAAAAAAGTGTCAAAACGACTTTGCACCACCTTCCTTTGCCAACATAACAGCATTGAGGTTTCCCCTGTCATTTTTCGGCAAGATGAAAGAAAACAGAGCAAGAAATATTCCCACTCCTTAAAACCCAATCAATCAACCAGTTCATCCGAAAGGTGCTCAGTGGTGTTGAGGTCAGGGCTCTGTGCGGACCAGTCAAGTTCTTCCACATCGAACTCATCAAACAATGTCTTTATAGTCCTTGCTTTGTGCACTGTGACACAGTCATGTTGGAATAGAAAAGGGCCTTCTCCAAACTGTTGTCACATAGTTGGAATCATAACATTGTCCAAGATGTCTTGGCATGATGAAGCATTTAGATTGCCCTTCACTGGGGATAAAAGATCTGATTAAAACACCTGAATGCAATAATTAAGAGGTTTGGCCAAATAATTTTATCCATATAGTGCCGCTCCTCCTATACTTAACAATGGGGATTGTCTTTTTTCTGTGTAAACCTCCATTTTATTATGCTAAATCCACTTAAGTGTTTGTTGTCGAAAACCCCTCTGTTATTGTCTATAAAACCTATAGAACTTTTGTCTATAGAACTATAAAACCAAGTTCCAATAGCGGCTAGTGAAATCAAGGAACTTACATTTGTAGTTAAAGGCATGGAGGTGACACCTAACTATAGATTTGAATACTTGCCTGTCTAACCATCATCAATATAATTGATGACAAAACAAACTTGCTCTTCCAGGCAGGTTCATTACAGTTCCTGTTGCTTTAAACATCTTATTGCCCTGGGCATTTTCAAGTACACAGCTATATTTATAGTTATTGCCTGATTTATGAAGGTCCATGCACATTTGTCTTACATTAATGAATAACTAAGAAAATAAGGCTTGAAACTTGAAATCATGGATCTAAACGCTTAAATTTACAATACAAAATAATCAGAAATAAATAGGAACATGCCTCATTACATACTTTTTTAGAAGAATTTACTTTCATTCCAGTAACAAGTGCCGTCACAAGTGTTCAAAGTAAATTTCAATTTCAATCAATTTCATATCGAACCACTGAGGTTTATTTCATATCAAACGTCTGATGTTTGATGTTTTATATTTTCAGTCTGAGATTAAGCTAGTAAACAAAAAGGCATATTCCCCCCTTTTTTAAACCAATCTTTATCATTATCAATCTTTATTACATTTGGCCATTTAAGTAATTGGTATAAGGTTTACCTGAATAAAAGCGATGGCCAGTGTGCGGAGTCTCACTGTGGATTCGCCAGTCCGAGAAAGAAGACTTGGCCAGATGTGCTCTACGCAGTAATTAAGCTCAGATTTTCCCAGCTGGTGAGAGACCACAAACTCCTTCAGAATCATCCTCAGCAGCTTTAGGGATGACTGGAATACCTGGACAAGACAAAAACCAAATCTGCTGTTGCCACGTATACGGTTAAAAAAAAAGAAGAAGAAAAAAAAACAGCAACATGGTGTCAAAAACAAATACATTATTTTCTTTCCTTTTCAGCACAATTTGCTTTAGTACTGCACATTGGCAGGAAGACATCGTGATAGAGGATAGTAAAATTAACACTGCTACAAAATGAGTATTACATTTACACACAAATATATGATCTATATTATTTTCATAAATGTAACCTAAATTGAAGAATAAAATTCAATATTCTGAATTTAAGTGAAAGCCTATAAGCACAGAACATGTTTCATCAACACTTCAGTTAATCTAAACATTGATCAGTTATAACAGTTCACACAAGATTAACTGCAAGTATTAACATAATTTAAATTTTATAGCATAAAAATTGACATATTTGAATGCTTTAATACTCACTTTTAAATTATAACCACACACTCTAAAAAAGGTTCATTTTCATAGACATGATTTTAGTGATAAAGAGACCACAGACATTTTTTTAAATATAAGTTTGAATCTTTGTGTCAGTACCAGTCAAAAGTTTGGACATTCCTTCTAATTCAATGTTCTTGTTTAGTGATTTATTTTTAAGATTCTGGAATACTACCACAGATTCAAAACTAAGAAATAATACATATGAGACAACAAAATTCAATTGTTATTGTTCAAGAGTTCAGCTGTTCTGAAACAGTTCTTACAAGAACAGTATTGTCAAGTGCATTTGCAAAAACCATCAAGCACCATGATGAAACTGGCTCTCATGAAGACCATCACAGGAAATAAGAACCAAGACTTACCTATATTCCAGAGGAGAAATCACCATTTAAGAGCACCTCAGATTAAAGTGTTTATGAATGTTTTACAGACACATCTCAACATCAACTATTCTAAGGAGATATTGGATGCCGTCGGCATTGATTTACAATGTAGAAAGAAATAAAAATCAGGATAGAACACTGAATTAGAAGGCGTGTCCAAACTTTTGACTGACTAAAGGTAAACGTTTTATTATTTTACACACCTTATTCGAACTGCTTTTAAAATCAGATTTTCAGGTGTGATTTCAGTTTTTAGAATGAGTGTTTTAGTAGACACCACAGCCCAGAGATGTCATTAACAGCAGCTACAGCAACTGATTGTTAAGGTTTGTGCTGTTTGTTTTACTAAACGGCCTGAGGGAGAGGGTATTGGGAATGTCTCCAACACTGGGCCTGCATTGTTCAGTTGCTCAGAGCTGACACTTTTAGGAGTTCATGAATGAACCCCTGAAAAGAGCTGGAGCTGTAGGGGATCACATACCAGAATACCACCATAGAAGATTAATCAGGCACGTGACAGCTGGATAAAGGCACCACAAACATGTAAAACCTGGCTGAAATCTGAGAGAAGAGCTAGAGGGTAGGATTGGGGCTCAACATCAGTACTTGTTCACTGATAACCCCCCTCTTTTTAACAAAAGCTGTATTGCCTTTTTAATATATTTCTATTATATTAAAACATGTAAATATGCTTATTTTTCTAGTTACAAATTAAATATTATTATGACTGGATATTTACTTCTTTAATAAGATAATGTATATAAAAATATAATGTTTTCATTCAGTAATAAATTAAACAACAAGAGACGTGAAAGCCATATACAGTAACATAAAATGATTATGTTAACAATGTTATAAAGCTCTATCAAATAATGTTCTAGTATAAACATAGAGCAGCCAAAAGTTGCTTTAATGCAAAATCTATTGTACAGTAACTGTTCTGATAAAATCCCTGCCTGAAGTAGAGGAGAGCATTATATATTTTCTTATGCAAGTAAATGGATTTGTTTGGTTTCACATATCACAAAAGAATAAAGAGACAAGTCCAGCCTCAGTAGACACCTGTGTCTGAATGTCTATGCAAAAAAACTAAACAAAACAAAAAAAAAAAGCATTCGTCTTTCTGTGATATTGTGTTAGCAGTCTATTGTGGCTGTCTGGAAACAGAAACACGGTATGTACAAAGTGTTTTGCAAACTCTGACTTGGCAAATACTTCCTCAACCAGCGGAATATCTGACACTGGGTTGACAATTTCCTTAACAACCCTCAAGAACAAATCACAACAATCCTCTTCTCGACTTACTTGACATTAATGTACTGTTTTTTTTTCTATTGCACCTTTCACAAATTAATGCGCTTTTGCTAGCCTATTTGCTATTTAAAAAAGTTCAATAAACTAACAGGTCGAATAACAGACGAATAACATTGTTTATTAATTATATAACAGGTGACAGGATCATGGGCACCCAAGGGCCATCTATGCCCACAGAGACCACTGAAAAACATCAATGCTGGCCACAAAAGGAAGGTATCAAAACACCTACTAAAGTATCTCAGTCTATGTTTGGACAAAAGAGTTCAAGGTTGCTCCAGATTCCCCAGAGCTCAAACCAACCGAGCATCTGTGGGATGTGCCAGATAAACAAGCCAAATCCACAGCACCAAAGGATCCGCCGCTAACATCCTGGTGTCAGACAGCACAGTGCACCCCCAGAGGTCCTGTGGAGACACCATAATGGCACAAGGGGGAACCTAAAACCTAGATGGTTTTAATGCTAATGGTTTTAATATTATGGCTGATCGGTTGATATCTAATTGAATGAAAGAATTATGAATTCTAAATACATCAATAGTTGATGTTCAATTCAAATTCTGTGTTCAATTACTGTGTTCAAAATTGACCGTTTTTGACTAATCAATGAAATAATATATTTAGTTTCGCCATTAAACCCAAGGCAGAGGAATTAATTGACATTGTCTGAACTATAAATACATGTCAATTTAACAACATTTCTCTTTCACCACCAGGGGTTCAAACAAAGTCACAAAGAAGCCGTATGTCATATAGTCATGTTTCCCCTTTCTTTTTTTTTTGTTTTGGCCACATACCTGACATCATACACCTGTATGGAGATATCTGAGTAACAGCTTGTAAATACGACTGGAGCTGCAGGTGACCAGCTGACAGACTATCGTCTCCTATTGTCTCTTCAGCTGGTGTGCATGCAATTTTCATATTTTCTGAAAACACTCTCAGCTCTGTGGCTGGTAACTTGAGCTGGGCTCCATCATTAGTGTGCTAGCCTTGTTACCCATCACTCACCGTACAGATGTAAGTCAACCATGTATAATCTGCTCATTGTGACTGGGTTGGTCTTTGGGCCTGCTGCCAAAGGAGCTCTGCAGAAGAGACCCCATGCAGTGACCGTTTCCTATTACTAGCGTTCCTGCAGGGATTTGCTTGATAGTGGCAAATCCCTGCATATGCTCAAAGTGCATGTCATGCTCAAAAGCTCAAAGCTTATAACTTTACCACAACCTTTCAGAAGTTAGCAGGAAACGGCACTTGCTGAAGCACGATCACCATCAGTCATGCCTCCAAAAGAGTCTAATGTGGGAACTCTGACTTAATACCCCATAAAGAGCAAATGAAGGAGACCAGAAAGAAACAATATCCTTTCAACTTTCTTTGAAGAGTTTGGCTAGCTATGAGGCCAGAAAGAAAAGAAGAACTGCAGAACCCCCATTGTTTAAACAGAGGCATTCATAAGGTCAGTTAATTATATGCTTTTAGACTGAAACATTATGAACTAGTCAATTACAGACAAGCGGTTCCAAGGAGCTACCTGGTAACCTGTGCATGAATGTCAACCTTCTCCAGGTTGTCCAGGCTAACACAGCCCTTCCCATTAGAATGATATGACTGTATAACAATGGTCTCTGTATAAAATACTATCACATGTTCACCATTGTTCACAAAACTATGATGCTATTTCAAAGTCAGTGTCTGAAGATACAATAAGCCATAACCTGATTTTTCAAATATTTCAAATTACCATAGTGGTTACCTGCTTTAAATATGATATTCTCACTGTGGTACCTTAGACCAATAGATATAATTTCCATTACTGGCAAGCTATTGTGCTGCAATTCTTTTATCCACCCTGCTGTGGGTGGTGACGCTGGGAAAACAAACAGAACTGATAATCAGAGGAATGAATGTTACTTTTTTTTTTATGAATGATGGAAAGTGCCAAGTCTCAAAACAGATTTGGAAAACATTGCTTTTAAATACATGTGGAAAAAGCTTAATAAAAAATCATCTGATCAGAGCAGGTCTTAGTACTTGGCAAGTACAACCTCAGACAAACAAGAACATATTCCTTTTTTTTACTGTGAAATTATTTATTTAACACACAGCCAAAAAGAAAGAAAAAAAACAAAAACATGGGCACAATACTAAGCGCAATACCTTTATCAGCAGAATGATGAATGACTTTATCAGTCTCTCACATCATTTTGGTCCATTCTTATCTACAATACTGATCAAGTTCATTGAGGGTTCTGAGCATTCGCTTATGCACATCTCTCATTGACTAGGCCATTCCAAAACCTTCATTGTTTTATTTTTCAGCCATTCTGATGTAGATTTAATGGTGTGCTTCAGATCAATGTCCTGTTGCATGACCCAGTTTCGACCAAGTTTTAGCTGTCGGGCAAATGGCCTTGTACTTGCCTCTAGAATACTCTTGTATACAGACGAGTTAATGGTCAACTCAAAAACCACAAAGTGCCCAGGTCCTGTGGCTGCAAAACAAACCCAAATCATCACCCTTTCGCTTAAATGCTGTTTTGTTTTCCTCCAAACATGACACTCAACATTAAGGCCAAGCAACTACCTCTGTCCATAGTCCACCGTTCCAGAAGTCTTGTGGTTTGTTCAGATGCAGTTTTGCAAACCTCAGTCATGTTTCCATGTTCTTTATAGACAGAAGAAGCTTTCTCCTGGCAACACTTCCAAACAAACCACACTTGTCCAGTCGTCTTCTAATTGTGCTGCCCTGGACTTTAACATTCAACATGCTCATTTAAGCCTGTAGGGTCTGAGATGTAGCTCTTGGGGTTCTTTTTGCATTTCTCTGAGAATTGCACAGTCTGACCAGGGGTGAATATGGTGGGACCACTGTCTTGAATACTTTTCGGTAAATAATCGTTCTCACTGTTGAATGTTGAACTCCAAATTCTTTTTGGAAATTGTTTGACTCTTTGCAGATTGATGTGCAGCAACAATTGCTTAACTAAGACCATTGGTTATGTCTTTCCCTCTTGTCATTGTGTTAACACACACCTGAATGATCCAGACCAGCAAATTGCCAAAAGATTGCCTGCTTTTATAGAGGTTTACACACCTCTGATGTGAAAACTGTAAGTGGGTACTTAGTATTGCCTATATGTTTCATTTTTGTTAATAAAGGCATGGTGAAAAAAGTTATATGATGTTGTCCATCTGAGGTTGTATTTTCCAAATACTAACACTCGCTATAATAAGATGATTATTTATTGTGTTTACACAAAAACACATAGTAATAAACATATATTTACATGACTGGAAGTCCTTTTAATGTATCAGTAACATTTATTTTCTTTTAACAAAATATTTAGATTTTGTATTGTGCTTTTTTATTTACCTGTTTCAAAACAACAGTAAATATCTAAAAGACTCACAGACAACAGTTTAATAAGGACAACAGAGATATATTGATAGCAGACTCACAGATGACACTTTATCAGTAAGTGCTTTCCTGCAGAGGAACACTGCTGCTCTCATCATGTTCGTTAGTTCAGCTTTAGGAGTTCCAGGTGACACCTCCGCTAGTTTCTTGTACACTGCCAGTAAAGAATCTTCCCTGTAGGACCACGTCTTCGAGTACGCTCCAGCCACCTGAGGAGAAGAAAATGCCAGAAAATAGTAGAAGGAATTCTCACAACATTACGACATAATCCAGCTCTGGATGAGCTGGAGCGAGCACGAAAGCAACATGACTATTCTTAAGCTTATTTACCATAAAAGAGAAGACAGTAATACTGCTATTCTTCAGTGTCTTTGAATCAGTCTATTTACATGCAGAGGTGTAGAGCAAAACAATCTTTTTATGTATAAATAAAGATATATAATGCAATGAACAGAATCTTTTTTTATTACAATAAAAGCTTAAAAGCCTCTTTAGACTTTTTAGATTATTTATGGGTTTTAGTTTCACTGGATCTAAAGGTTTGCTTACCAGACTGTCTCCATAGACCTCTATAGGCAGGACAGCTTCTCTCTGGGCTTTTTCTGACATCGGCTCTGGTTCTCCAGTGACTGCAGGACTGCGTGGGCTACTTGGACCTAACGGGGAAAGCAACTGTTCAGCCTGAGGTTGCAGCTGAGTCTCCGAATGCTTCCTCAAAGCTGGAAGAGGCCTCTCATCATACGGCAAGGAGCTGACCTAACAAATATACAGATATACATACAAAATAATCCATAGTCATACATTTCACAGATATATTCCTGTTATACCACAGATTCTCCAATTTGATTGGTCAAAAAGTGTTGATTCTTTTACTGTAAACAGCAGCTCTAAATCATGGGTTTATACTAATAATTTAGCTCAAATACACTATTGCTTCTGTATTCTAAAAGTTCACTCACAGGGACAATGTGTATAATGGATGCTTCTCATAATTTAAGCTTTACAATAAACAAAAAGGCTGCAAATGGGGGAATGTCAGTATGGTGAAACTTTATCCATACAGACATTTTATCAAAGCAGACGCAGTTAATCAAAGCAGACCACAAGACATATCTTCAGGACTTTATTCAGTCATGTGATAACATGCTATTTTTCCGATTATCAGTTATCTGGAAGTTGAGTTATGTCTGGACTTCCTCTTAGATCAGTAAAAACGTTTCATTACTCATCCAAGTAGCTTCTTCAGTCTAAGGCAAGTTCATTGTATTCATGTCCTCCAAGGTCAAACAATCCTCCTGATCTGAAACGGCTTGTTACGTGAACAATGTGTGAATAGGAGGTAGGGTCAGTAGAGAGTAGAGGGGAGAGAGCTGTTAGGAAGACAATAGACAGAGAGAGATTAGAGAGAGTCGTTAAGGTGTAATAACCAGAATGAGTAAGAGGAGTCCTTAAGTGTGGCTTTTTTGGTGGACATGTGAAGAGTTCTTCATCTTCCTTGTGATAGATGAAAAAGCAGCAAAAAATAGGAGACTGGTTGTGTCGAAGACCTCCAGCTCTGTTGAGAGAAGGATTTTTCACCTGCACATAGATTCTTCTTTCACCCCCTTCTCAGACCATCTATCCTCTCTGTTCAAAATTCATCCATTTTCATCCTCAAATGTGTGTCCTTTGTCCTTCAGGTGAAGGTATACAGCTAATTCTGGTCCTGAGGTTTTTGTACCTTCTGTGTTTATACATCCTTTTATGAAGAGGTTGTTTTGTCTCCGAAATGTAGAGCTCTGAACACTCTTCACTGCACTGAAATGCATATATTATATTGCTCTTCTTATGTTTTGGTGTGCGATCTTTGCGGTGGACGAGTCTGTCTTAGAGTCTCTGTCTTTGGTTTGTGGTGAACTGGTATGTTGTTCTTTTCAAAAACTCCAACCACATACGGGCTGATGAGAATTTTTCGTTGTGTCTGGGTCTCAGGTCTCATCCTTCTTTTGGATCTGGAAGCTATTTTGTTGAAGGCCCACTTAAGATATATCAGCAGGTCTTGAGCAATGCCTTCAGAGGACTGTACAGTTCTCATAGGGAAAGATGGGAAACTAAAACCAGGAGACTATGGGAAAGCCATACACAGATATATACTTGCGGTTTGACTCCCACCACCCATTGCAACACAAATTAAAGTGACACTTAAATTAAGTGTCATCAGGACCTCGTGTGTTCTGCACCATGGGGCAGAGAACATCCTACCTCCACTGAAGCTAAACAGAAAGAACAAAAGCAGCGCTCAACACCTGCGGATATACTAAGTGGGCCGATGGTTTAAGAGAGGGTGGAGAAAGAAGCCATCCATGTGCAGGTGAAAACAACGGTTGAGGTTTCGGACACAACCTGTCGCCTATTTTTCATGCTGTCCTTTTATCTATCCCAAGGAAGTTCAAGACCTCTTCATATATCCACTAAATAAACCACAATGAAGGACTCTCCCTACTCTTTCAGGTCAATACACCATAACAAATCTCTCTAATCTCTTTCTCAATTGTCTCACCTTCTCCATTGTTCACATAACAAGCCGGTTTAGATAGGGGATGATTCTTTGACTTTGGAGATACTTTGCAACTTACTTTAGACTGAAGAAGCTATTTGAATGAGTAGTGAAAATGACAACTCAGTGTTCAGTGTTGTGAAGTGACATTAATACTTTTAGTTCTGACTCACTCAAACAAAATGAAGATGTTTCTATCATGCACACACCCTGTGTGACACAGACAGAGTGTAATATGAGACTGAATAGGGGTACAAAACAGCGTTGAAACAAAAAGGTAAAAATCATGTGTATATATGTTATATAAGCACATATGATATATGATATATATGGATACACATCATCGCATACATGATTTTGTTTTTGTCTCATTGCTTTCTTTTGTGTGGCCATACTCAGTCTCATATTACATCCTGTCTTTGTCACACATTGTGTATATACACAGAAGGTATATATGTATGTATTTACATACATGCATTTTATCTAAAAAATATTTTGGGGGTATTTATATTCTACTTGGTTTTTACTGAAATTTAATATTTGTGTTTTTTTTTTTTCTTCTTGCAAATGTAATTAATCACTGTATGCTGTACCTCAACAAAAAGTTCACATTTCCATTTTCCATTTCAAGCACCTAATGATGTTCATCAGAGTAGAAAAAGACATCGTCTGCCATGACTTTCTCATGTTACACAACATAGTTAATTCTGTAGCCACTGGGTGCGCATCTTGAAATGGATAAACCGGCTGTGTTGAAAATGAGGACGAGCACCCCTGACCCTGCCTCAGTTGAATATTTCAACATGCTGGAGTAAGAAAAGATGCATATTAAATGTTTCCTCTGCTGAGACCAGACTAGACTAGCAGTTCCAGGAGCTACCATAATTGGATAGAAAGCTAATCTAATTATTGGTAAGGGTACTGTAAATATTACAGGTTTTGCTGCATAGCTCATACACACTTGCATGTAAAGTATGTGCATACCTGGTACACATTTAGAGCTCATTGAGCTGAACAACTTTCGCACTGCATGTCATGGGCTCTACTTAGCAGTAAGTCAATTATCTTGGGTGGTTCGCAAAATGCACCCGTTGGAATTTGATACAGTCCTCCTAAGGAATTTATATTGTATGTATATGTATATTTGACTATTTTATAAGGCTGTGATCTGAACATATGATTTCATCTCTGTGGAAATTAATAAGCCAGTTAAATAATGTATTTTAAGACCTACAAGACAGAGTATTCTGTCCAGTCAGCCCCAAAAAATGTGGATGTGCACTTATTCTGAAACTCACGTCAATCTTTGGAAACTGAGGCAGCGTATGTGGTATTGCTGCACTCGTGTGTTCGGGGCTCATCGCTTTAGATGTATTCTGCTTGTCCTCCACTAAAATTTGCTCCTGGTTCTTCTTCTTTGGTATTTCGGATGGAGGCACAGAATGTTGGAGTGGACGAACATTTGAAGAGGGAATACTGCAGTCGGACACATTTTCTGTCATTCTCTGAATCTGCAATGATGAGAGTTAAAACCTAGTGTTAACATGACATAATGACATGAATGAAGTACTCTTAATTATGTATTATTAAGTGTACACTCACTGATTATTACTGTTCCTTCAATGTATGGAAAAAATAAAATCCTTAAAATCAGATCGCATTGTTTGTTTTGTACAGTACAATACAGCTCAGTTATTTTTTTAGCAAGCCACAACGATTTGGCAAAGATTAAACATTTCGTGATTTTATGGGTCATAATAGTAGCTATTAAAAATATCCCTCACTATATATAGCCTATTTTTCTTTTACTTTTTAAGTTAGTAAAATAATCAAACAAGCAAACGAAACTGGCCAATTATCATGTAACAATATGAACATTTTCGTGTCAAGAAAAATATGTGACAGATCAAGCATGACATGGCGCGCCACCTGTGCATGTTAAAAAAATGTGAAATGAACACGTGCGTACATGTGTACTTAACTAAAACTCACTTGGTTAATTAAACACTTCAATCATCACCACTGAAAGCTTTACAGTAATATGCAATGGGCAGTCTTTTAAGAAAGGAGTACAAAAGAGAAACTTCTGCTAAGCAGTGAGGCACCTACCAAACCTGTGGTACTGAACTACAAAGCTAAATATTTTTCCAGCCTTCTATTCAAGTTTAGCAGACAGAAACGTCATGTCCTTTCTATGGAGGAGTAAAGAATAATAGCCATCTGAATTAAATAAACATTGTACTATTGAGAGAACCATTCACTGTCAGTATTTAAACACACAAAGGATGCTCAGGAATACACACAGAAAGACATGGCGTAAATAAATATCATTGCATTGAATTAAATAAAAACAATACCACATTTAAAAAAGGACAATGCTATGTTTTGTTGAATGGAAAGAAGCTCCATCTGCTACTTGTTATTGGGAGTAACTATGGAGTTGCCCAGTGTTATAAAAGTCCTGACAAAACTCTTAATACACTTAGAAAAAAATGTTGGCTTACTTTATTGTAATAGTAATATCATACTGCCATATTGCCCAGTGATTGTAGGAGAATTAATAGGCAAGAGAATGAATTTAAAAAATTTACAGATGAAAAAAAAAATATATATACTGTATATGTCAATAGATGTAATGAGAAACTGACAGACTGATGCTTGGATTGATTACTCTGGAGTCAGTCTTACCTGGCTCATATCGAGCAGGTCATGCAACTCTAGCTGCTGGTAGACTTTGAGCCTATAGGCCTCCATCTGCTCTTTCTTCTGCTTGGCTGTGTCATAGTCCTCCCTCTCTATAGCACTATGCTTCTCCACATCATACCTGCCCAAACACTCCCCTACCTACACCAGAGAAAAAAAATACACGCATACAACATAGACAAATATAAAACATCTCCAGACATAAGACTGTATTGACCTGTGCTAGAACAGGGTATGAGCTGTCCCAATCAAGGGGCTCACAGCATCAAGGGGTTCACAGCCAGCATACAACCCAGCTCATTTAAAGAGTCAACATATAGCATTTGTGTGTGACATAACACACCCTTAGAGGAATGCTAAGCACACAGGTGTGTCCTGTGACCATGCAGATAACCTAATGTGGCACAGAAAGCACACAATCTGGTTAACAAACAAACCTCGGATGTGTTGGTTGAGTAACATTTTGTTTTAGCAATATATATCGTGGTAAATGTAGAAAAGGTCAAATCAGATTTTATAGACAATTCCTGGAGTACAGAATTATAATCAAATTGCACCCTTTTATTTCGAAATATTGTAAAAAAATAAAAAATAAAAAAGCGCAGACAGTTCTTCAGTTGTGTGTTTGTTGTTGCTGTACGTGAGAAAAACGAAAGCTGAGCATTCTCATCCTGAGGCACAAGAAATTTTTATGTTGGCATTTAAAAATTTATGTTGATTTTGGACAATTTTAAGAAACAGACATTTAAACCACATCAGCTTTAAGACTAGAATGATTCCCAACATGACATTTTGAAATGATATAGAAGCATTATGGTTACTTTGGTCCCTTCATGGAAATTACAGTCCCTTTTATCATCCATAAAACACTCCTGGCATTTCATTTAGGAGAAAGTAATAAAAATCAATATAATCTGTATTGTAAAATTGCTTGCATATATATATATATTTTGACCACTTATTCCATTATATCCGACTGTATTTTTAGCATAAAACACCAGTCACAAATACCCATACGAGCGGCAGCTAACACTGTACGAACAAATTTTTTAGCATTTCCTACGGTCTTCTTAAGGCGGCCTTATAAGAATCCAGTGTTTGTAGCCTGGTCGTGAGTTCATGGTCTTGTCCAAGATTTTCCCCGAACGCAGCAAGAAATCCGTACGATAGAAAAGTCAACTTTGTTTTCAAGAATGCCTCAATTTGTTCTTAAAAATTAAACAGCAGCTGTACCAACTTCCTAAGGAGGCTGAGAACACTATGATACACAGTGTGCAGTCAACAAACTGCAGAAGTGGAAGAACAGGGAAATGTGTACAAAACCGTCGTTCGTAAGAATATTTGTGACCAAGATTTAAGGGTAGGCGAGTTACACACTTTAAAACACGATGAAATAATAGCCTTAATACTGCCTGGCTTATTGTTATACAGGCTTGCTACAACACAAGTAATACCTAAACTTTGATTAAATCCAAGTTAAATCTGAAATTTTGTTACTGGGTACTCTGGAATTTAGATGGTTGAAGCACAGATTAAAGCGAGAACGTACTGAAGAATTAACTATAACAAATGACCTGGCAGACCGCAAAACAAACAAAAATATATTTTTATTAATTAATTAATCCCAGACGGCACAGTAGCGTAGTGGTTAGCACTGTGGTTCTGCACTGTGGTTCTGCACCTCCAAGGTCAAGGATTTGATATTCCTGCCTCCGGTCTGTGTGAGTGGAGTTTGTATTTTCTCCCTGTGCTTGGTGTATTTCTTCTGGGTACTCTGGTTTCCTCCCACAGTCCAAAGACATGCAGATTAGGTTAATCTAATTCCCAGATTGCCCTTAGTGCATGTGTGTGTGCCCTGCAATGGATTGGCACCCCGCGTTCTGCCCCAAGTCTTCAGGCATAAGCTCCAGGGTTCCAGCTCCCCACCCCAAGAATAAATTGATATAGAAGATGAATTAATTAATTGATGAGGTGAAATGAGGTACAAAGGGGAATGTATGTAAAAAAAAAAACTGCTAATATTAGAATGTGGAAACAAAATATGGTGCCTATAGGCATGCATGTTTATCTAAAGAGGAACTGAAAATTCAGGAGAAATTCCCACCCAATAAACAGACAGTCAATTAAATCATTACTAACTTCAGTTTGACAAACTTCAAAGGAAACAACTTTTATCATCAAACAAGGTGTCATAAATGTTTTTCCAATGAGTGAAATAAAAATAATATACATGCATAACATTTTGTGGATGAGATGACTTTGTGTAATTGCATTCATCTGAAGGATGTGTTTGCAAAGGAAATTGCTCTTTGCGAAACTGTTTCACAACTTCTCAGCTGACTAGTCGATGAGATACTTGTGAGACGGAAACATTATAAGCATGTCAGGTCTAAAAATACAAGACAAAAAGAGTCAAGAAAAAAAATTACCTTCTGTAGATCTGCTATTGCCTGTTTGAGCTTTTTCGCCATATGGTATCTCTCTAATCGGACCATTTCTTGTTTCTTATCATCCAGCAGGCGGATGATATGGGCAACCTCAGGATCCTGATACATGTCAAATGCCAAGTCATCCAGTGGCGAGACAGACTCAAGCTTATACCTGCAGATACAAAAAATGTCACTGAGGATTATGAATGCGTTACTGTATGTCCAATCCAAGTTAACCAGTTAACCAGAGTCAGCATAATTAAAAAAGGGAATAAATACAAAAGCTTACCCCGCATAGGAGCCATCCAGTGATGAGCTGTGCTGTGTGCTGCTAATGTACTTATTAATCAACTGATCTCTGCTTGGCTGAAGGAAAACATAAGAAACATAAGAAAAGAAATACAGTACATACAGGTATTGATGATGGTTAATGGATAGATGAGTAGTGTTAAGAAACAACGATTGTTGTATATTGTTGTATATATTGTATGATATCTCATATCAATGTTAACCTGAACATCTGAGCACATCTCCATAGTTACATAATCCATATCAACCCTTAGCCATACACTTTAGCATGGGAAAAAGATATTTTCTGGTCAGCTGGCATTTTAGCATTTTAAAGCATTTAATATAGTATTATCCAAAATGTAATGAACATTTACTATGTTATTTTATTTCAGGATTTTCTTTACCTTTATTCCTTCATATTTTTACTCATATCTGCTATGGAACTCTCCTTCACATTATGAAATAAATAGGCCATCGGGAAAAACGGGATTTTGAAGTAAAGACTGCCTTTAAAAAAAATGACATTTTGGAATAAAAACAGCTGGAATTTAAAAAAATGCCTGTGCAATAATCTCTGTTATTGGGAAAAATAATGACCATGAAATATTATTTCATAATAATAAGTACATTTATATAGCAG